>CM029376.1:11022036-11270126 GCA_017165825.1 Hepsetus odoe
TTTTTATAGTGTATTTGTTTCCAAAATAACAAACACTTGTTGTTAATGATCATTTTCATGGAGAAATCAAGAGTGTTGTCTAATTTCATAAGGGGGTCTAATAATTTTGGCCTCAACTGTAGACCAAACATAATACCAAGTTTTACAGATCAACCTTATCTCAACTATTTCATCCATCAAATCCTATACTTGTATCCTTGATTCAGTTCCTACTAAACTACTTAAAGAACTCATGTATTAATCTGACCTCTTTTAGAAATAATAAACTCATCTCTCATCTCTCCTGAGTTTTGTGCCAAAAAACATTCCAACTAGCAGTTATTAATCCTTTACTTAAGAAATTAGATCTTTTTCATTTAAGTTATAAAGTTAAACACCAATTTCTAACTTGCTTTTTATATCAAAGATTCTGTGACCCAGCATTCGTGTTCATTCCAGCATAAGAATAACATCTTTGAATGTGGTTTTGGGCTTTGTCATAGCACCAAACAGCCTTAATTAAATTAGTAAATGATCTCCTAAGGGTTGATATCCTTACTAGTCCTCCTCAACCTTAGTGCAGTGTTATAGACCACAATATCTTGTTGAACAGATTAGAAAACCTGTTCGAAATAACAGAAACAGGCCTTTCCTAGTTTAACTTATACTTGACCAACTACTATCAATGTGTAAGTGTAAATGGTAAGATATCAATCAGTACAAAAGTAAATTAAGAGTCCAACGAGGCTCTGACCTAGAACCCTTCTAATTCATATTGTACACACTCCGTCTGGGTTCAGTTATTTGGAAACATGGAATCAGCTTCCACTGTTATGCTGACAAAACAATTATATATTTCAGCCAAACCAGATGATGATAAAAAAAGATTGAGGATTATGTAAGGGAAATAAGAGTGGATCTCAGTTTTCGCATGCTAAATTCTGAAAAGACCATTACTATAATAGCTTTTCTTTGCCTTAGAAACATTGCTAAATGGAGAAGTGTACTATCACTGCATGACACAAGAAAATGAATACATACAATTATCACCTAATCTACACTAAATGATTGAAATACCCTGCTGTGAGGAAGTTCCATCAAAAACATAAACTCCAGTTAATCCAAAATGCAATCCTCACTAAGACACTAAGAACATTTTATCACCTTAGAAGACTTCTTTGGCTTCTGGTGAAATTCTATATCACCTAGAACATTTTACTAATGACTTACTCTAAATTGGCCTTGCACCTGAGTATCTCTCTAGGTTTATCTTCAGTTATGAACCCTCACACTCTCTTAGATTGCAAGAATTTTGAAAACCACATCAGACGGAACAGTCTTTTTTTTCCAGAACACCCCAACATTGGAATGGTCTTCCAGCCACTGTCCAGAACTCAGACACGGTCTTGGTCTTTAAGTTTAGGCTAAAAACCAAAATTGTTTAGTCAGGCTTTTATCAGTTTTAGCATCTCCTTGCTAGTTAAAAGGTGCAGATCTATGGGTTCACTGACACAGAGAATTACAGTAAACTGTGATGTTGATGCTGTTTCCCATCACTTTCACGCAATCACTAGGGTTTGTTGATGGTGGTGCGAGGGGATGCCCGTATCTCAGGGTGCTCTTGTGATTGTAAAACCCTCAGCTCTGTCCTTTTTAGTAAGGCTGCAATAGCGAGATCGGCTGAGATTACGGTATTTGTCACGGATCAGGTGTTTTGTGCACGATAGAGGGCGCTCTGTTCTGACTGAACACACCTGAGCTAATGAAGGCACAGGTGTGTTTCATTGGGGCTGACTATTTAAGCCCCGATGAGTCAGAACAGAACGCGGCTCATTTGTTAGGCTCGGCCTACACTTTATGGTGGTTTTGTGTTTGGGTATCTGGTCTCTTGGTTTAGGCTGCAGATCCTTGATTTTAGTTAAGAACTGCAGTCCTTTGTTTTGTTTTTGTAAATATAGTTAATAAAGGTTTTTGATCCGAACCCCTGGCTCAGCGTTGGCGTCCTCCCTGAACCCCACCACCATTACAGAATGAGCCGCCAGTACCTGGACGTCGCGAGTCAGGAGTGCGATCATGAGCGGGTGTTGCGCACGAATGCAGCTGTGATCAAGAAGACGTTAGAGTTTATTGGAACCTGGGAGACGAGGATGCCGGCGTGCGTTGAGTCCGTGGACCTCCGTGAGGAACTGGAGGGCGAGGATTGGGTACGACGGACGCCGGCGGCCACCGCCAGGGAACTCCAGAAACGTCTGACGCGGCTGACGTCAGATATCCCGCTCGTCAGCCGCCTGGGTCCCGAGGTAGGCGGGGTAGGTAGGACTGGTTCGACTTCCTGCTGCAGAAGCTGGTCGCTCTAGCTGCGAACACCCAGCACTACCTCGATATGCTGAACCATGTTTTTTCCCGCACGCGACATGGAAGGCGGGGCTTCGTTGACGACTGGCGTCACGCAACGCGGAAGGGCGACAGTCAATGAGCCCTACGTCATTCAAAGCGGAACGCTGATAGTGGAGCCGCCCTGCGCTGTTCAACGCGGAGATTCAGCGGCGAAAGCACCGCGTGACAATCACCGTGATCCGCCAGCAGAGAAAGTGCCCCGTGCAGCTGATAGAGGAGCCACGGTAAAGGATTCTTCCTGCGCAGCTAATGGAGGCGCTACGGTAAAGAATTCTTCTTGCGCAGCTAATGGAGGCGTTACGGTAAATGTGCCATTCTGCGCAGCTCAACGTGAGAATACAGCGGTGAACACAGCCAGCGCGAATAACAGCAAAACGGTGGAAATAAACGCTTCCTGCAGCCTTAAACACAAGAGGAAGGCAAAGAAGGCCGCCCGCAACAGAAGCGAGGCAGTGGCAAAGAAGGCCATTCCTGACACAGAGAGCAGGGAGACAGCAGAGACCGATTCCTGCATCGGGCAACCGGGGAGGTCGACCAAGGAAGCCCTTCACAGCAAGGAAAGCGGCATCAAGGAGTCGACCCCCAAACCCAGCATCACTGACCCCTCTGCTACACTGAAAGCAGAGAAGGAGCAGCTCCAGGTTAGTGGGAACTTTAGAATGAAAGTTCGGGTGCAGAGGAAAATTGAACATGAGGCTGCAGTAACCATTCAGGCGCAGGTGAGGAAGCATTTGAGCAGAAAGTACTACCTGAAGCTACTGTGGGCAGCCAGGACTGTTCAGCGATATTACTGCGCTAATAAGATGATGAAGCAAGAAATGAAGTCTTTGAAGGAGAAAAAGGTGGCTGCTGTTGTTCTGCAAGCCGCATTCCTAGGGATAAAGACCAGACAGACTCTGAAACAGAAGCACCAGGCTGCAACTGTGATACAATGTGCTTACAGGGCTCACTCGGACACAATACTTATGCATCAAGTATGCCGCTATTGCCATCCAGCTTAGATATCGCTCCACACTTGATGCCAGAAAACAGAGGGAGGAATTCTTGAAATTGCGCTCTGCTGCAATGTTCCTGCAAGCCTGCTTCAGAGGTCAGAGGGTCAGAAGGGAGGTGATCCTGCAACATCAGGCAGCTTCCCTGATTCAGGTTGCATTTAGAAGACACCGGGAGGTAGTAAAGTACCAAGCCATAAGGGTGTCAGCCATCATCATTCAAAGACATTTTAGGTCCTACACTAAGGGTAAATTTGAGCATGAGAGATTCCAGGTGTTGAGAAGGTCAGTGATATGCATCCAGGCAGCTTTTAGGGGTTATTCTGTTCGAAAGAATGTTGCTGCAATGCACAAAGCTGCTACCGTTATTCAGGCTGTAGTAAGAATGCACCAGCAAAGATTGGTTTTCAAGAAGCAATGCTGGGCAACAAGTGTTCTTCAGAGGAGGTTCAGAAGGTGGAGGCTTGGGCATCAACAAATGCAGAGGTATCAGCTGTTCAGACATGCTGCAATTTGCTTGCAAAAGTCATTCAGAGGAAAGCAGGCAAGGGATCTGGCCAAACGGATCAGAGCTGCAAGGGCAATCCAATCTCACCTCAGAGATGAACAGATCAGCTGCATGATCGTTCAGATCACTGAACAGGAGGAGTTGCTGACAGAGCTCTACCAGCAGCTGATGGCGAAAGAAGCCTCGATGCTACAGGTGAATGCCTCAGTCACGAACAAAGGGTTGAAACACAAGGAAAGGATCACCTATCTGCTTCCTCAGCTGGAGAGGATCAAAGGACTCTTGTCCAGTTGCCAAAGGGAGATCAAGACTATGGAAACTGAAGGAGAAGCTCTGGCTCAAGACAAAGGTGAGCTTCACAAAAAGAGTGCGAAATTCAGAGAAGAGAGAGAAGTCTCTAGAATAAAGCTGCAAGCTGTGACTGCTGTCCAAAGAGAAAAGCTGGAGAGAACGGATGAACAGAGGGGCCAAACTGTATGCCAGACAACGAGGAGAGTTGAGACTCCAACCATTCAGAAGAAGCTGGAAGCTAAAATAGCCACTATGGAGGAACAACTGAATCAGACCAGAGCAGAGCTGAGATGGGTGCAAGACCGCAACGTTGCTCTGCAGGCTGAACGTTGCTCTGCAGGCTTGGAAGCAAGATTGGCGATCTTCGAATCTCGACTCACTCCACAGACACCAGTGCATGCTGGGACCCTGGTGGTTAAAGCCAGAGCGGAGCAGCTGAAGAACAGTCTGATGGAGAAGCAGGGAAAGATTCCAGAGATTGACCAGCTGCATGATGACTCCCTACATTTAGTTCACCCTCACAATGCAGCAGGCTCAGAACAAGGTGGCTTGTGGAGGAGTCCATGTGAAACTTCTCATAGTGGAACCAGGAGCTGGGACGTTGCCTCACTGGGCTCCAAGCAGCAGGGGAATATGATCAAGAAGAGGAAGGAGCCTAAAGACATCAGCAATGACCTGTCTCAGTTCAAGAAAGCGAACGACAGCTTCTGCACTGTAGATTCTGTGATGAGAGACGTGAAGAACAAGGATGGCAGGGGTTGGAAACAGAGTTCGGACTATGTGAGAGAGACTTCCTCTTTGAACCCTTTAAGATCTGTTTAGCTCTCTTTCAAGTTCCGCCAAGGCGAGGCGTTCCACTGAATCGGGCGATTCCTCCAGTGACTCTAGGGTCAAGTCCAGGCAACAGTTAAAGAAGTGGACTGAACTTCTAGGATTCCCCTCACCACCTCCAGTGCCTGGACATGGCTGGTCAGGGGTCCTTTGTATAGAACTTGTTTTGTGGACCTGACCATATGCCCCTAAAAGAGACTTTTGTAGAGTGTTTTTTGTTCTTGACCTCCCCCCAGGTGTTCGCCTATGTTTTTGCGCTTCGGGAGCCGCGCCTTTTGGGGGAGGATTCTGTCACGGATCAGGTGTTTTGTGCACGATAGAGGGCGCTCTGTTCTGACTGAACACACCTGAGCTAATGAAGGCACAGGTGTGTTTCATTGGGGCTGACTATTTAAGCCCCGATGAGTCAGAACAGAGTGCGGCTCATTTGTTAGGCTCTGCCTACACTTTATGGTGGTTTTGTGTTTGGGTATCTGGTATCTTGGTTTAGGCTGCAGATCCTTGATTTTAGTTAAGAACTGCAGTCCTTTGTTTTGTTTTTGTAAATATAGTTAATAAAGGTTTTTGATCTCAGCGTTGGCGTCCTCCCTGAACCCCACCACCGTTACAGTATTAGACTCTATAAATTCATAATCTACATCCTGTTAGTTCAAAACAGAACTATTCCCTCTTTCCCTCTGTTTTCCGAGAAGGAAAACTGCCCCCCTGTGAGGCATAGGTACAGTACTGTGCAAAAGTTTTAGGCAAATGTGGAAAAAATGCTGTAAACAAAGAATGCTTTCAACAAGGAAGTGTTAATCATTTTTTTTCATCAATCAACAAAATGCAGTGAATGAACAAAAGAGAAATCTAAATCAAATCAATATTTGGTGTGACCACCCGTTGCCTTCAAAACAGCAGCAATTCTTCTAGGTACACTTGCACACAGTTTTTGAAGGAACTCGGCTGGTAGTGTCAGGGTTTGGAGGGTTTTGTTGCTTTTGTTCACGGTCAAGGGCGCTCTGTTCTGACTGAGCACACCTGAGCTCATGCGGCACAGGTGTGCTACATTGAGGCTGACTACTTAAGCCTCAATGAGTCAGAACAGAGCGCGGTTCATTTAATAGGTCAAGCCCTGTGTTACGGGTGGTTTTGTTTCTGATGTATTCCAGTTTCGTGTCTGGTTTCATGTTTCGGTTAAATAAAAGTACTTCAGGAATCTCTGGCTCGGCAATGACATCCTTCCTGCTCCCCACGACCGTGACAGAAAGGAGCCACCAAAATCGGGATGTCACGAGCCTTGAAAAGTGGTGTGAGGAGCATGAGCAGGCACTGGGAGCCATGATTGAGGACCTCAGAGCAGCACTGCCATTGTGGCAGCCGGGGCGTTGCGACGCCTGGACCTGCTGGTTCGCTCAATCCAGCTCGCTCTCTCTGGAGGCCAAAGAACGGCTGGAGGAGTACGGCCAGACTGAGAAGGCTGTGCTTGCCATTATGGAGGTAATGCTAATGGGGCGGTCCCTCAAGGAGGAGGCTTCATTCGCGCCCTTTCCTTACCGTCTCCAGCTCCCCACCAAGCACAACGCTGGATATCGGTGGAACACGCCTCATGCGCCAATCACGGCGGTCCGCCAGCGGAGACAGCGCCGTGCTCCAATCACGGTGGTCTGCCAGCGGAGACCGCGCCGTGCACCAATCGCGGCGAAAAAATGGCGGATACCCCGCCCTACGTGAAACACTGCGAGAAAATGGAGGATAACCCGTCCTACGGGAAACAAAGTAAGAAAATGACGGCAAAGAAAGCCGCTCATGGCGTGAAAAGCAGAAGGCAAGCACCCTGCGCGGTGCCCAAACACAGCTCCACTAACCCGTCTGCCAGGCAGAGGGCAACAGAGGAGCTGTTCCAGATTAGAGAAATAACTTCGAGAACTCAGGAATTGGAACATGAGCTACAGGAATCTCAGAAGGTGTGGCTGTCTATTCTGGGCGCAGAAAGACAGACTAAAAATGCTTTTGTCAAGCAGCTCCAGGAAATGGAGGCTGAGCTCCTCGCCAAGGATCAGGAAATTTGTACACGGAACCAGGATCTGGATGCCTTGAATGCAAAATGTAAGAAATTGGAAGACGATAATGTCTCTCTTCAGGCCGTGAATCACCAGCTGCAGGTGAGCAACCAGTTTAGGGTACATTCCCTTCAGGAGGAACTAACTAAAGTAAACGGGGAACTTGAAGAAAGGCAGGCTGGGTACCTAGAACGTGAGAAAGTCTGTAAGGGCCTCAGTGAACAGATAGTTTGGTTAACCGAAAGCTTGAATAGTACCCAGGAGAACTGAAGGGCTGAGTCAGAAAGACTCAGACAGGCCTATAGGAAGCAAAGTGCACGTCTAAGAGACATTCACCAACAAGATGAACAGATCAGCGGCATGAACAGTCAGATCAAGCAACAGAAGGAGTTGCTGACAAGACTGAACCAACAGCTGGCAGAGAGCGAGACCTCTGCTCTTCAGACAACCACTTCAGCCACCCACGAAAGACTGAAACACAAAGAAAAGCTCACCAATCTGCTTTCTCAACTTGAGGAGACCAAAGGACTCTTGTCTCTTTGCCAGAGTGACATTGCAACCGTGGAAAGGGAGAGAGAGGTTTTAGCTCAAGCCAATGGTGAGCTTCAAATAGAGGTCAGTGGACTCATGCAGGATCTGAAACTGGTGCAAGACACCAGCGCCGCTCTGCAGGCAGAACTGGAAAAAGCCAGGAGGGAGACCAGTAAATTCACTGAGCTGCAAGATCACATCAGAGGTATGGGAAAAGCATTTGAGAACCTGGACTCTGTGAGGTACAGGTTGCAGGTACATGGAGCAGGGTGTCACAGGGCCAAGAGGGACTCTTCTGTGAACCATAAAGATTCTTTCCAGTGGCTTTCCAAGGCTTTCCAGTGAGTCGGACCATTCCTCATGGGACCCCCGGGAGAATGATCCAGAGGAGGAGTGCTCTAGAATCTTTGTGGAAGCTAACAGTGATGACAATCCAACAGCGTTTGCAACAGCAGTGGAAGGATACCTTTCCTTTATTGCAGCCAGTGCACCCAAAAGAGTCTTCACACCGGCTGTTCTTCCCCCAAACCTCATGCTAAATGCCCATGTGAATATCATCCCAGTTGGCCCAACCCTACGACTAAACTCCAATCTGCTTCTGATTGTTCCAGAAGGGAATTGCACTAGAAGGGAAATCCAGCTACCATGCCCATAACACGTCCACTTCATCAGCCTTCTCAGAAATTGTGGCCTGTACCACATATATGCATAAGGAATGAGAAATTCTGCACCTCAGACCATGAAAGGGTGGACACAGAGAGCGAGGAGGCCAGGGACCTGAGGTGGAGCGCACACTGGGTAAGGGACTCTTCCTCTTCTATCCACAGAGTCAGAGAGACACAGGACAGCAGAAAGGATGTACGGCTAAATCCTTTATTTATTTATGGGAATGGGAAATTTGTCCTCTGCATTTCATCCATACACACACGTGCAGCAGTGGGCAGTTATTGAAAGTGATGGGGATGGCACCTTGCTCAAGGGTACCTCAGGGCAACCTATTGAGAAGGGGTTTGAACCCCTGATCAACCAATCATGTGGCTAACACCCTAACCCCTCGCCACCACCAGCAGCCCGAGACATGACTATTTCCCCCTTCCCATATATGTAAGTCGCTCTTTTCTGAGTGAGCACACATTTACATTTACGGCATTTTAGCAGACGCTCTTATCCAGAGCGACTTACATGTCCTAATTACAGGGACAGTCCCCCTGGAGCAACTCAGGGTTAAGGGTCTTGCTCAGGGACCCAGTGGTGATAGTGCCAGAGGTGGGATTCGAACCGGGGACCTCTTGATCCAGAGGTCCGTAGGCAAGTACCCTACCACTAGGCCACCGCCACCCTGAGCTCATGAGGCACAGGTGTGCTACATTGAGGCTGACTACTTAAGGTGTGCTACATTGAGGCTGACTACCTCAATGAGTCAAACCAGACCGCGGTTCATTTAATAGGTCAAGCCCTGATTTACGGGTGGTTTTGCTTCTGATGTATTCCAGTTTCGTGTCTGGATTCATGTTTCGGTTGAAAAAAAGTACTTCAGGAATCTCTGGCTCGGCAATGACGTCCTTCCCGCTCCCCGCCACGTGACAGGTAGGTTGTTCCAAACATCTTGGAGAACAAACCACAGATCTTCTGTGGATGTTGGCTTCCTCACATCCTTCTGTCTCTTCATGTAATCCCAGACACACTCGATGTTGAGATCAGGGCTCTGTGGGGCCATAAGAATTGATGCTGGTTTGAAGCAAAAGGTATTGACACCAAATATTAATTTGATTTAGATTTTTCTTTTGTTTGCTCACTTTGCATTTTGTAAATTGATGAAAATAAACAATCTTTATTTATATTTCTGAAAGCATTCTTTGTTTACAGTATTTTTTCCACACCTACCTAAAACCTTTGCACAGTACTGTATTTCCTGTAAGGAAAGAGTTCCCAGCCAAATCCCTTGATTAATATAAAGGTTTCTTAAACTCTAGACTAGATAGTCTACCTTCTGAGTTGACTGCCTTCTATATCAAACCAACAATTATCAGATTTATCTTCATACCTTTAGTCCAGATCACTTCCTCTCTCACTCTTAAATACTTGTCCTATTCAGGGTCACGGGGGGGGGTACTCCGGATTACCTACATTATATTGGATCACCTGCTTGAGCTGCTGCCACAAACCTAACCTGCCACAAGACTAACAAAAACTAATGATCCTCTTTTCTACTAACTCACACTGTACCAACAACCCATTATCCATCCATTATCTGCCGCTTGTCCCAAACGGGGTCGCGGGGGAGTGCTGGTGTCCAACCCAGTGCACACAGGGCGAGGACGGGGGACGCACCCTGGACAGGTCGTCAGCCCATCGCAGTACCAACAACCCATTCTTAATTATACGGTGACAACCAGAGGAAGATGGGTTCCCCTTTTGAGTCTTGGTTCCTCCCAAGGTTTCTTCCTCCAGTCTTTCCTCCGGAGTTTTTCCTCGCATCTATCTCCTTCTAGGGTTTCAGAAACTTATTCTACAAAACTACCTTGTGACAACAGCAATTGTAAAAAGCTTTATATGAATAAAATTGACTTGACTTATGACTTATCTTTTCTCACTTTGTTTTACTGGTTAATTTTCTACTTGGTTTCTAATGTACTTGTTGAGCTTGAGTTCTATTTTGTTTTGTTATTGTATATTAACTTTGTTAATTTACCATAGGTGTATGAAGGTGCTATATAAATCTAACATAATATTATTGATTTTTAAAACTTATCTGAAAAGATTTATTCAAGACTTAGTAGGGGGGTTTATCATCATCTTACACATGCTTATCTCATGTGAAAATATGGTTCATTTTTTTTTTAATTATCGTTTTTCTTGATGACATTGTTCTCGTCCCAACTGGTTTTGTGAGCACACACTGGTGTTTGAGGTTCCATTGGTTATTAAGCAATTTTATGATTCTTAAATGGAAATCAATTTAAACCAATTTTTTTTTTATCTCCAACAATAAATACACCTGCAGGCAATTCAAAACAAAGATACTTGAATTCCTTAAAAATCACATAGAGAATATCAAAGTTCAATTCCATCCCTTTCAAACACTATTCACTGCTCACTTTCTTCACTGATGTGTGATGATGGAAAGAAATTCATCTTCTGTTTTACCCTCCAAGGAGTGTTCAAACAAAACTAAGAATGTGCAGCATTTGAAAAACCATATTAAACCATGAGCTTGGCCAAGCACCAGTGAGGGAAAACACTGTTCCTGAAGAATGACAAGATTCAGAACTTTGAACTGAAATCATCAGGGGGAGCTCAAATTTTCACAAGTGCTCCAGAGCAGAAAAGCATTGTGTTTGGCGGCCCTCCAGACGCCCATTTTCATAAGCACTCTAGAGATGCTGCTGATGATGGCAGCATATAATATTACATCCTGACAGTAAATAATCCCAATCATAAAGGGCTATTAAAATATTACAAGAGTGCATCCCTGGGGCTTGTTAAAAGAAGGTGCCTATTCCCACGCTGTAGATAAAAGCGGGCTGAAAAAAAGTAGACCTTCACCACAAATCAATACTGTAATGTGCTTTTCAAAGAGTTCATTTTGGCAGGAAATGCACCATCCCTCCTTAAACAGCTTCCCCATCCTTTCATCATAGACAGGCTCACTGCTGCAAATAGTGGATCTTTTGCCAAACCGAAAAACTCCGCCCTGGGCCTCAATCCCATGCCACACCACTATTGGGCAACCACATGTTGGCATCCATGATATCCATTTTTGTATGCAAATACCCATGGGTTCCATTTTGAACTGAATGGAGTCCTTTAAAAGTTCATTTGTAATTTTAATGGTGAGTTGACCAATCCTTTACAGCAGCAGGGGGTGAATTCAGGAAAAGTCAAAGCTGAGTTCACACAGTCTTGCCACCAGGCTGTGAGAACCCATGGTGGCTCCATGCTCTTACAGCAACCCAGATCACACTGAATGTAATACAAGTGCATGCTGCCTCAATCTTACGTCACCTAGTCCATAATAGGACTAGATGTCAGGTTCTCTCCGCTCATTTTTCCCCAGCAGTTTTGGAATCAGCAAGATTTATGTTAGGTGTCTAGGCACGGCCTACTATCTTGCTTGTTAAAGTGAACCACATTGTCACTGAGCAGACAACATGTACATGATTAGGCCTCTGTGGCTCAGACTGCATTAATGGACTGAGGTTCTCTTCCACCTCCTCCCATCCCCGTCACCTACTGCTTTTGCCTGAGGCTAAAGCAAAAAATTGTGCCTCATATGGAGATAATCAGAATTGTGTTGCTAAAAATATGGCCTTTAGTTCACAGCCATGCTAATGCACTGAGCCTCTTCATGGAAGGCTAAATCAATATTTCAAGTCCAGACCTCACGTAAGTCAGCATTGTTCTTCTCCTGATAAGAGCATTTGTAACTGAAGAGTTACTAAGAGCATTTGTTCTAAAGATGATTGCTCACTGCACACTAAAGATTATTTGATGTGAAATTTTGTTGACAATCAATGCTACATAAACCAGATCCTTATTCAGCAGTTTTGAAAAGCAATAAAAAGTGATTACAGCATGGCAATTCCAGTTTTAAAGCAGCTATAATTAACTTGTACCAAGAAGATCAATAATCACCATCCTATTAAAAACAAACAAGGCAAGTTCCCTTCATTTCTACTCCCTTCACTCCCCCCCGCCTAGATAATCACTTACAGGGGGTCACACTTACAGGGGGTCACGGGGGGTTTATCTTTTGGCTCTGTGGAGCAGGGATGATACTGTGGAAACAGAAGCCTGTCAGAAACCTCTGCAAACGGAAAGCTTGATTTTACAGTGTTCAGCCCATTTGGAGCTCTACTTCAGTGCAGATGTCAAACAAAATAGAATGCACGATGCATATGTCTCCACTGGCTAACATCTGAAAGTTAGACTATAATCAGAAACTAATTGCGAACATGAAAACAAAAAGGTAATTGATGTTTTTTCCATGGTGGTGCCACTACAGCACATCAGCTTTGAAACAGACTGAATAATTTAGGATAATATTTACAGTAACACATATAAATATATAATTTAATGGTCCACTCTATGTGAATAAGTAGAACTCCCATAATTAGGGCCTTTCAAAAGCATACATTTAAACAGCACAGGAAAGCTTACAGTGCCCCTGGCCCTGACTTTAAATCAAAAACACTGATGCATTTTGCTGTAATTGAACTGTACCAGAGGCCAGTATCAATTCCACTTCATACGAGCAAGAAAATGTTCTTGAAAATATCAGCACCTCTAAAATCAAGGTCACCATCTGTATTAGGAGTTTTGAAGCCTGATGCCGATTGACTGAGTTGCATTTTTTCTCAGACTAGCTCTTTGCTGCTGCAGCAAAAACAAGGAAACCTTGTCCTTCCTGGAAATTATATTTTGTCATAGTATCACAACAGTCAGAACTGAGTTTTAGCTGAGTGGATGATGGGTAATCCAAACTATCATATTGGCATGACAAGGAGGGTTTCCAAGGGTTTTTGGTGTCATCTGGGGAGAGACAAACATTAAAAAAAAACTTTTTAGGGCCCTGATGAAGTACAAACATTATAAACGTGGTAAAATAGAGTAAAAGTATAAAAGTAATGTGAAAATATTAGTTGCACAAAATGCAATCAAAACAATAAAAGGCTAATGTACAGAAAGGCAGATTATCGTGCTAAAGGACCCTGCAGCAAATGACAATGTCAGCTGAAATATCTGGCCTTGGTTTCAGAGCTGAAGCTGTTGGGGGGCTATAAATAGTGGTGTGTAGTATGTTTGTGTGTGAGAAAGAAAGGTAGTGTGTGAGGGACTATCAGCACTGCTATTCTTACTCCGCAGTCGCTTGGACAGAAAAAGTGACCAGAGTCCTGCTGGGGCCTAGGGGCTGTCTTAATTAGCCCCAGGTGAGGCTTATTGATCTCCCCCAGCTGGGCGGCTTCAACTCCTCTCTGCTATCCATCCACTGTGGGCTAGTTGTACATTTTCTGGTGCAAAATAAAGACCCACTAGCCTCACTGATGGCACTTTTTTGCACAAGAGCCAAGGATCCCAGTGAACTTAGCCCTGCTTCACATTCTACTATTCCATTTTGAAAATCTTCTTAAAACCACCCTTAAGAATCCCATCCTTCAGAATAATTATAATTTGTGGTGAGACACGTTTTGCTTAACAAGCAATGGCACAGCTAACAGAAACTCACCGAGCTGGTCCCAAGATTAACGCATTCAGCTGGAGATCCATAGATCCATCCATGCATCCTTGCATGTATTTCATCACTGGAGGCCAAAGGCCCTTGGGGTAACCCTGCAGGCAGAGACTTTAGGAAAGACAGAAGGGATTGCCCTCCAGAATCATTTAACAACACTGGCTTCAGGGCTAATTCATCTTGTGAAGATAGGTTGCGTTTATTAGGCAGCCTGTGTACCATCATACATCTGGCTCAAGTTGATCATGCTATAATGCTGCGCTGACAATGGGAAGAAGAGGCAGTTGAGTCAGGTTTCTGTGGCCACAAAAAAAACTAGTCAACCCAACAATCAGTGAACAGTGAATCCAGAATGGATATGGACAGAGTACCAAAGTAACACTGATCCTAGTGAGGAAACCACTGCAATATTCTCTCAAAATAAGCTATTGTACTTAATGCATTTCTGCCAACAGGAAGATTAATAACATTTAGATATCACAGCCTTAATTGTTGAAAAACATGTAATTATTGTGTGATTGCTTACTTTATACATCAATAAAAGCTTATATGTATCAATTACCTTCATAGGTAATGTTTAGGCAATATTAGTGGTTTCCAAGTTTTGAATTTCAGATGACTTGACTGCAAGGTGGTTTAAATGTTTTGTTTCAAATTGAAGTAGGTTCATTTCCACACATGGTTTAATATCAGTCTGGAAATTCTGATATATTAAATATAAAACGTATATTAAAACTTATATTAACTATAAAAACAGTGTTCCTTACCAAAATAAACCAAAGAGTGCTGTGTTGAAGCAACAGGAGCAAAATGCCTAAAGAATACATAAAGAATCTTTGATCCCCAAGTTGGAGTGATAGCTCATTTTCTCTCATTAACTATGACTTCACCACCGCCTTGACACACTGTGAGACTCAGATGTATCTGTGTTACAAGAGAGCTCCTCGGATTCGATAGACGGGTGCATTAATCCACCTTCAGCAAACTGTATATCTGTGCACAGGGAACAAATACACACAGCTGAGTCAAAACCATTCATGAGCATCACGTGCTGTTTTTGGCCTTGGAGAGATTAATTAATTAAGAGGAAAAATGAAGCATTTAGTGGAGTTAGGGTTGACTGCCTCTTCCGTGACCAAGCCAAGAAATGTATTATGTACTATCAACCTACAGGAGGACTGTTAAATGATCAGGGATTCACTTAAATTAATGTGACAATTAAAAGTATGATTTCAGTTCAATTCAATTCAATTTATTCTTGTATAGCGCCTTTTACAACAGAGTTGCCCCAAGGCACTTTACATTGGTGGTAGATGGTGGAACAGGTTATAGAAGTTAAAGCCGAACGACTACGAAGGAGAGGAACCAAAAACTCCACTGTGTGGAGAAAAAAAACCTCTGAGGGTCCAAGGTCGACTGGCTACCCAACCCCCTTGGGTATACTAGCAGTACAAAGTTAGTTTGGTTTTAATCTCGAAGATCAATAAAGAGTCCCAAGCTGCTTCCCAGGCTCAGCAAGTCGGGTGCGGCCCCAGGGACTGATGAGCCACCAGGGTCCCTTGGCGCATCAGATGCACAGGACAAACCAGATGGTAGTTCGGCATTGGACTCAGGTGATGACCACAGCGGGCCCCCCGGACATGTGGGGAGAGAAATGGAATGGGGATGGTCAGTAATGAGCAGGATCCAGTAGTGACAGACACAGAAATGAAACAATACAGTGCGATGGCATGTACAGCAGCACCAGCGACATTAGTAGTGGTGCACTATGGTGATTGGTGCGGGTAAGCTAAACTAAAAGTCTTCAGCCGTGATTTAAAGACTGAGACTGATTCGGCATCCCGTACATAAGCAGGCAAGCTATTCCACAATCTAGGGGCCCTGTAACTGAAAGCTCGTGCTCCTATACATTTATTTTTGCGAGGGACAATTAGGAGATCTTTATTCTGGGATCTAAGTGGGCGATTAGGTGTATAGGCATTAAGCAGTTCGGTTAGGTATATTGGGGCAAGATCTTTAAGTGCCTTGTAGGTTAAAAGGAGGACCTTGAAGTCAGCCCTGTACCTAACAGGAAGCCAGTGAAGCGAGGAGAGTATGGGAGTTATGTGGTCGTACTTCCTGCTCCTGCTAACAATCCTAGCGGCTGTGTTCTGAATGCGCTGTAGGGTGCTTAATGTGCCCTGAGAGCTTCCAGAAAGTAGGGCATTACAGTAATCTAATCTACTGTATACAAATGCATGTACTACTTTCGCCGTGTCTTCCATTGACAGAAAACGCCGTAGTTTGGCAATGTTCCGAAGTTGCAGGAAGCATGTCTTAGCAACTGCATTAACATGGGGATTAAATGAAAGATTTGAATCAAAAATAACACCAAGGTTACGTGCCAGAGTACTAACTGAAAACTTCAACCCTGCATCCCAGATATGCGAAATGAAGTTGGCCCTGTCTACATCACTACTACAAAACAAGAGCAGCTCAGTTTTTCCGGGGGTTTAGTGAGAGGAAGTTGTTATTCATCCAACCCCTAATATCATTGAGGCAGCTAATTAAAGTGCCGGTTGATGCTTTATCACATGATTTAACAGAGAAGTATAACTGAGTGTCATCAGCATAGGAGTGGTAACTAACATTATGCTTCCGTATAATAGTACTTAGTGGGAGCATGTAGAGGGAGAAGAGCACTGGGCCTAACACCGACCCTTGTGGGACTCCATAGTTAACTAGTGACATAGGTGAGGGGGTGCCATAATCATCCATTTGGATGAAGTAATAACGGTTTGTGAGACAGGATTTGAACCATTTAAGGGCTGTTCTGCTAATGCCGACATTGGAGTGAAGCCTATTTACTAAAATGGAGTGATCCACTGTGTCAAACGCAGCACTAAGATCTAACAGAACAAGAACAGTAATGTTTCCTGCATCACTTGAGACCATTATATCATTTACCATTCTAGTTAGAGCAGTTTCTGTGCTGTGGCCATGCTGGAAGCCTGACTGGAATTTATCAAAGAGATTATGCGTGTCTAGATATGACTGCAGTTGTCTCGCAACTAATTTTTCTAGAATCTGAGAGAGAAACGGGACATTAGAGATAGGTCTATAATTACTTGGTGAGCGAGGGTCCAAGTTAGGTTTTTTAAGCTGTGGTCTAACCACTGCTGTTTTAAACTGATTGGGGACTACACCTGAGGTCAAGGATGCATTCATGATATCAAGTATAGGTGTTGTTAGTACTCCTAAGGATTCCTTCAGGAGCTTGGTTGGAATGGGATCTAACCGACAGGTTGTGGACTTTGCCTTGGTTATAACAGAAATTAGCTCGGAGGCATCGATGAGATTAAAATCACTAAAATATTGTGAGCACTGTTCTGGTAATGGATTAATTTGAGGGCTAATAGGACACATTTGGAGCCTAATGTTGTTAATTTTATCATTAAAAAACTGTCTGTTAGCTGAGCTAGTGTCTGAAATAAATAGCGGGGGTTATGCATGTTGTTTTCAATAAGTTTTGAATAGTACTCAGTGCGAGCACTATATAGAGCTTTCTTATATTGTTTTAATTTAGCGAGCCATAGAGCCTGAGACCTGTTGTCTTCCATCTGCGTTCTAGCTCACGGCGCTCCCGCTTAGCAGCCCGTGTGTGATCATTGAACCAGGGAGAGTGCCTGATAGTTCTAACCTTCTTTGTCTTAATTGGGGCTACCTGATCAAGGATCTGCCCAACTACTGTATTGTACATGTCGGTGATGTCATTAACAGTTTTGTTACAAGTGAAGTCTATCTCCGTTATGGCCTCCATAAACTGGATACATTTAGCCCTATTTAGGTGTCGTGTTGTACTAGTCCTTTCACTGAGGTACGGTGGAGACATATTAATCTCAAACGTGATTAAAGAATGGTCGGAACAAAATTTATTTAAGGAATGGATCAGTACAGTATCAATGTCAAGTCCATACAAGATAATTAGATCTAGCGTGTGTCCTTGTACATGAGTAGGTTCTGATACATGCTGGGTGCAACCGACAGAGTCGAGGAGCGATAGGAAGCTTTTGGCACCTGCATCCGTCTCTGTGTCAATATGTATGTTAAAGTCACCTAACATCACAAATCTAGTAAACCCAACAACCAAACCAGAGAGCAGATTGCCAAATTCATTAATAAAGGCAGCATATGGTCCTGGAGGTCTATAAATTAGTAGAATATGGACCGCTAAATCAGACCTAATGCTTAGCAGCATCACTTCAAATGTATGGAAGCTCTCAGTGGTTTTTGAATCAACCTTAAATGATTCATCAAAAATTGCAGCCAGGCCACCACCACGTACTACTGAGCATGATTTATGCAGGTATGAGAACCCATCGGGGGAGGCTTCCACTAAGGGGATGGTGTCAGTGGGTCTAAGCCAAGTTTCAGTCAGTAGGCAGATATCTGACTTTGTGTCGAGTACCATTTCATTAATAAGCACTGCCTTGTTTCCTAAGAAGCGAACATTTAGTAGTGAACATTCGATTTTAGTCGGACGCTGTGTTTTATTTGTTTTTATGATTGGAACTGTGAGCAGGTTACCGGCGCAGGAGCCCCTAGATTGGCGTCTGTACTGCTTCCTTATCGTACTAAGAATAGATATTCTCTGGTAATGATGAGAGAAGTCTGTTTCTAAGCTAATGTGTGACATAGGGGATGCCGTGTTATAAGGAACCTGGGTTGCTGCCAAGAGTGTACTGATAGTGGGATAATAGCAAGCGTGTGATTTAAGATCACAGGACTGCGACCTGGGTGGTGCTCTAGAGAGTCACAGTGGCAATTTTGCTGCCATATTTTGGGAGCGCATACATGATCCTCTCCAGTTAGGATGAAGACCGTCCCTTTTATAAAGGCCAGGCCATTCCCAAAAGAGGTCCCAGTTGTTTACGAAGGCTATGCTTTTAGATGCACACCAAGTCTCTAGCCAGCGGTTGAAAGAGAGCAGCCTACTGTAGGTTACATCTCCTCTAAAGAGAATTGGCAAGGGACCAGACACAATTAAGCTCTGACATTTAGCGATTTGTGGAGCTTTGTAGTTTGCAGGGACTGTAAGATTGACACAGTAACCAAAAGCTCTTTTTTCTAACCTGATCTATGTTAATCAGTAAATGACATTTGAAGAGAGACTTTTTTATTGCTTATTACCACAGAATAAAGGTTTTACATCTCTCTTGCCTTCTGCTGTGATTAGATTTGTTGATTAGTTGATTTGACTAGAAGTAGCTCCAAAGACACATATGTGATATTGTTGTATGCAACAGTTTGGTTGTACCTGTAAATTATAGAAATACATATGTATTATATTTATTATTTTTACAAAAAAATAAACAATCTGCATGGAATACAGTTAGATTATGCCAATTTCAGTACAAAAATAACAGTGGTTTATTGATTAATATCTCAAATGTTTCAGGGATCTTGTTTGACTCATTAGATATTAAAGTCAGTTGAAGGCAATTCCAAAGTATGTAATATATGACTATTAAACCTCTCAGAGTTATAATTGTGGACAACATCTATGGACTCCTCTAAGCAGTTGGTATGAAATTAAACATAATTAAAGCATTTGAAGCAAAAGAAGACTACAAAGATATCTAAACAATTTCTAGATGTATTAACACTATCTGAAATGACTATATCCAGAATATCAGTGTCAGAAAATTCCTGTAAGCAGAGACAGTAGAACGAAGGAAAACACCAGACACAGGATCTGCAGCTTTTACTTGCAAGGGGAGCCAGGCACCAGCCAACACCAGTTACCTCCTCCGAAGTGCTTCTCCCTCTGCAAGCCTTTTATTTGCTTTCCTGATTTTACAACGGCAATTAGCCCACATTCCTTGTTACAAAATAGTAAACAGAGAAGAGGAAATCTGTGTCTGGGAAGGTCCAGGTACAGAGGTCAACTGTCGTAACAAGCTCTTTGCAGAAGTCGTAAAACAAGAAGGATAACGAAAAGGTTAACAGTTCATCATCAATGATAAATCTTTACGATTTTCCTAACATTTCCCTCCTGTTTATCATTGATAAATGTCCGTTGACAAATCCCAATACTGCATCTCTTTTCAGTTTTCTGCAGTTCCTTCATTTTCATAACACCTTTAACAATTTACACTTAGTTGAAAGTTTCTTTGTTGTCTGACAGCAGGGTGTAATATTCTTCACTCAACATCACATCTCGCATTGACTGCCCTATCATTCTGGACAGCATTGCTCTCAAGCAAGGGATGACACATCCTGTGAAAAGACAAAATAATAGAAGCACAATAACCACGGGTAGCATTAATTTCAAAAGAGTCAGTTTCCATCCTCCAGACAGGAACCAGGAGAAGGGGTCCCACGGTTGATAAACTTTGTCTTGGGACATAGCATGTTGGATCTTCTTCATCTGGTCTATGGCCTCAGTTATCTCGTGTCCTTCACTAGTGCTGTCAGGAATATACGTACAACAAGTATCATTTAACATTACACAAACCCCTCCTTTCTCAGCGGTTAGTAAGTAGAGTACCATTCGATTTTGTAGCACCATCATCCTCATGCTTGACTGCTCCTCATTGTTTGTTTCCTGTGCTTTTATACTAGCGTTTAAAAATAGCGATAATCTATGGTTTCAATTCTTAACATATTCTTTGCTACTCCCACCAAGGGGAACAAAGCCAATGCCACCTTACTCCCGGTAGTCCAATGCTTAAGCTCCTCAGGTACATCGGACCCCCATACCGAACCTTGGGGTTGGACTTCCTCCAGCGACCTTCGTGCCCTTGAGACACGGACCGCACCCCAGCCGCTGGGTGATGGTTCACAGGCTCGCTGGACATGTAGCCAATCAGTGTAGTTGGTTGGATGGGTTCCGTTGTTCCCTGACAGGGCATTAGGTGGCGTTCCGGAGTCTTTTATTGCTTTTCGCCCCCCTGTGTGTGATGTGTTACCTTTAGATATGATAAACGTGTGGTTCGTAACTCTTACTGGGGCTCAAATGCCACTCCAGTTTCCAGGTAGGTGTGCTCCATTACGCACTCAGACTCAGATGAGGGCAATGGGAGAGCAGTCA
Source organism: Hepsetus odoe (assembly GCA_017165825.1). Taxonomy (NCBI): domain Eukaryota; kingdom Metazoa; phylum Chordata; class Actinopteri; order Characiformes; family Hepsetidae; genus Hepsetus; species Hepsetus odoe. The sequence goes on from CM029376.1 coordinate 11,042,912, forward strand.
AACTAGGATGAGCGGATGATACTGGCATAAAAGAACAAACATAACATCCTGATACATTTCTACTCCTTGCTACCAACTCAGCATAGCGATACCAAATATTTGTGTGATAAGTATGGTTACATTTCCTGGTCCGTGGAGTTCATTGGCATTGTTCAGCACCTCTCATGTCTCTGTTTCTTGTCATGATTTTCCTGTGGACTATAAAATTGTAACAGCAAAACCTGAAATAGTACCATGAACGTAACTATAAGGACTATAATTTTTCCCAACATTGTTTCAAGCGTGGTAGGATACCCTAAAGCAGTAAGGGATGGCTGATTTCTTCACTGACTTTGAGACGAGCTGCTTCTAAACCACAACCCCCCTTTGTAGTCAGACTTCACCCTTTACTGCATGGCTCCTACCTCACTTCCTAAGGTTGATTTTTTACAGTGTGACAAATGTATCCACGTGGGTCGCTCAGCAATTTTTACAGCAGTTGGGGTGGTCAGTACTTGGTATGGACCTCCCCACTGGGGGCTGGACCAGTTTTTCTTCTCTTAATTTCTTTAGTGAACACCCAGTCCCCTATGCGCACTGGGGTCCCTCCTGTGGGAGCAAAGGAGACTCTGGTGTTACATTAACTGCTCTTATCTCTCTGTTAGCCAACATTTTCCTCATATAATCAACAAGATCCAGATCATCATCAGGGTCATTAATATTGCTATCTAAATCCGGTAGCCTGTATGGTCTACCATACAATACTTCAAATGGTGTTAAAGAACTGCCAAAAGTTGGAGTTATATTCATACTCAGCTGAACTAGATCTATTCACTGTGGCCATTGTCTGCCAGTTTATTCCATGCATTTCCTTAGTTTAGATTTTACTGTACCATTTGTTCTTTTCACTCACCCTGCACTTTGGGGGTGGTAACTACAGTGTGTTTTTTAAGTCTATTCCTAAATTTGATGCCATTTTACTCACTATCGTGTTGACAAAATGGCTGCCATTATCGCTATACAATTTCTGTGGTACCCCAAAAGTGGGTATTATCCTTTTGCATATGGCTTTGGCCACTGTTAGGGCGTCTGGAGTTTTTGTAGGAAATAATTCTACCCATTTAGAGTACGCATCCACCAGCACCAAACAACACTTGTAGTTCAATGAAATCCATATGTATTGTATGGAAAGGGTAAGGTGCTGGGGGAAACGCTCCTCTCTTTGGTCTGATGTTGCCCTGTGGATTATGTTTCAAACACACAGGGCAAGCCATACAAAAATTTTTTGAGTAAATATTAAATCCATATGCTGTATATTGCTTATTTACCAGGCCTACCATCCCCCCTGTTGAGACATGGCATCGCCCATGACTCAATATCGCCGCCCACTTATACATAGATTTAGGTAATATTGGCTTGTTCTCATTGCTCATATAAATGCCTTTATGGCTTGCTCTGTCCATTGCAGAGGGAAAGCCATGCTAAGGGGTGTATCATAGATCTTTTTTTCAAGGGGCGAACTACCTCAGCGAAATGTGTCACCCATGCTCTACAATAACTGCACAAGCCTAAAAAAGACATCATTTGTTTTTTTGTTTTAGGCCTAGGTGCTGATAATTTTGCAGTTTTTTCTCTCTGTATTTACCATTCTACCGTCAGGTGTGAGTGTATGTCCTAAATATTTAACACTAGTTTTAGCAATATTGTAGCTTATCTTTATTCACCTTATTACCCAAATCAGTTAGATATTTGAGCAAAGCTCAAATATCCTTTTTACATATTGACTCTGCTTTTGATGCTAATAAAATATCATCTATATAAACTAATATTTGGCTGGAACATGGAGGAGTAAATTTAGCTAAACAACTTTGTATAGCGGCGGAAAATATAGTAGGGCTCTCGCAATACCTTTGTGGTAACCTCGTATATGTATACCTTTTGTTTGTCATATGCTGGGTCGGACCCTGGGTTATTTTCGAATCTCAACGTAATATGTAACTCTCCTTCTTTCATCATATCTGAGTCCTTACTCACATGTTTTCTAGCTTTTTCTAGTAATTTTCCTGGAATATTGCTTTGCCCTTGAGTTGGTAAGTCTAAATTCCAAAGATAGTAGACCTCTCCTTCAGCTTTTACTGAAAAAAAAATGTCACTATTTTCTCCTTTTCGTCTCGCAATCATTCCTCCTTTACTGTCAGGAATGAGACATATATCCAATTTAACCATTACATCTCGACCCAGTAAATTATATGGACAACTGGCCAGTACTACAGGAGCATGGACGGTTGATCCTGTAGCAGGGTCAGTTATTGCAAGTGGTTTAGTTAAGAATTTGGTTTCAATATGCCCATTAGCAGATCGAACATTTATGATGTCTTCTGATACTGGCAACCAGTCTGCATCTTCTCTCATTACTGTCCAACAGGCCCCACTGTCACACAAAATTGTGTAAGGTTTATTTTCAACTATTAAGGTAATGTCTGGTCACTATATCCTGCATAACATATATCCTCTAAATCTAGTGAAACATCTGGCCCATCTTCTTCCCTCTGTTCTACTTCCTGTTTTCCATCTAGTCATTCTACTTTCTGTTTAGGACAATTCTTTGCCCAATGTCCCATTTCTCCACAGTTATAACATGCTTCATCTCTCAACTTTGGACCATATCCTCGGCCTCGACCACCTCGTCCTCTAAAACCTCCTCTAAACCTTCCTTTTCCTCTGTTTCTACAACTTCCTTGATTCCCTTGATAAAACGTTTCACAGTCACCTTGCCAGAAAACATCTATCTTTGATTGTTTTTTTTTATTATTTCTGTAATTTTCTCTGCATGTATGCCATAATTCATGAACTTATCTAATGTGAATGTGGGAAGATGGACACAAAGTTTTCTTATCCACATGCTAATAGAGGTCTAAATTCCTCCAGTAACGCATTTTTTAGTTGTTGTCTAAATGCACCATTATCATCATTATTTTCTTGTAGTCCACTGTTTTTTTACAAAGACTTGCTGAAACCTTCCTCTGAATTCTACAACTGTCTCACCTTCTTTTTGCTTTGTTTGATTAATAATTGCATAATCAGCTCTCTTTCTATATACTTCTCTGATTCTATTTAGGAGTCACTCTACTCGCTGTAGTAGCTGTGGGCTATTATGGGCTAGGGGCCCGGGAAGATTCCCACCGTCCATTGGGTCCCAGTCCCCTCTAACTCTGAACCATTCCATTGTAAAAAATTGCCATGAAAACTTGTTGAATTTCAGGGCCATTCAGATGGTACGAATTGATCAGGTTCGTCACATCCGAGCAACACTGATTAGGATTCTTTTTAGGAGACGTCACAAATTCAGTAGCCTTTTTGACGTCCTCATGAGTCCAGCTTCTATATACTAACATGATTCTGTCTCCCGTCTCTGCATGATTAGGATCCCAGGCTGGATTAGCTACTTCCACCATGGGGCATTCATCTGCAGTATTCGGGTTTATTGCCCTCACTAAACCGCCTGGGCTAAGAAGTCCCCCCTTTTTATTTACTCCATTCCCCCACCTTGCCCTTATGGCCCCTAGTATTTGTGGCCGGGCCATCAGGCATTTTAAAAGCATCTAAATTTGGATATAAGTTTGTTTGCACGTAAGGGGGTTTCAGGGAGGATCCCATTTGTCTCTCCAGGGCGGGAGGTGCAGCTGCAGCACTTACTTTGGCATGATGTCTTTAAACTTGAGTCTCACTGCACATGCCTCTATTGCTTTAATTTTACCATTGTTTCTTTTATTATTATTATTATATAATTATATAATGTGAATTTTATTATTAATATAATTTCATTATTTATTAATTTACTTATTAACTTATTTATTTTACTTATTTACTAATGCCATTTCTACCTTCCTGGCACTCCTCCTTCTATTTCTTCTATAAATCTTTCAAAACCTTAGTACTGAAAGAACCATCTGGAAACCCATGTTTCACAACCTATCTACCTAATATTGTCGGGTCAGTCACTTCTCCATGTTTCCCATAACAGTCAGTCTTTGCGAATTCCCCTTAATCTCTTTTCCTAGATCCCGTGACTGTGAGGTCTCCATATTTCAACGCATTTCCGTTCTTAACTTTTATTACTCTCAACCTTTCCTTGAAAGAGTTGGACCCAATCTACCTCAGTTCTCTTGAACTGTCCTCTAGGTACAGGTCCCTACCCGGGGTTACCCCCAAGGTCCACCTAAGTCCCTTGCCTAGGTGTGCCTAAGTCCCCGACTTAGGTCTTTGCGTTCCCTCCTTATGACAGACCTCACAGGCAGGAGAATCTAGGTAAAGTCAAAATTTTTCTTTTATCTTTTTCTTTCTTTTTTTTTTCTCTTTTCTTTCTATTTTTTTCATTTTTCTTTCTTTACACCTGTTGTACACCTCTGTAGCCACAATATTTGCAAACCTGAACTCCTCTAGAATGTCCTAATAACATTCACAAGGCGGCCTCAAACATTGACTTCATTTGACAACAAGGCACTTATGAGTCCACTGTGGTGGGTCACTAGAAAAGTCCTCTTTGGGCCGTTAATCACTCTCTGGAGAACAAGCTTCTAGGCTAGACCTATTGTCCAGTCCGGTACTCCACTGGGGGTTCTAATCCCAAGAGATGAAAAACGTTTTCGATTCTGTTAACCACCACCTAAATCCTCCATGGAGAGGATCACCAGTCCAGTCCTCAGGGACAACTTCATGTTCGCACCGTTAGGTTTCGGGTTGTCCTGTTTCAGTACTGGGTCTCTCCCATTCACACAGACAGACAGACAGACAAACACATACCTCAGTCTATGGTAACTACCTTAGTTACTTCTCAGGAGCATCTCAATTGACTAGTACTAGTACAATTAGACCTCTAGGGCAATCCTTCTGATCCCCTTTAGACTGTGAGAGTCCCAGACTCTCTAGACGTCTCTCTAAGGTTCCCTGAACCTTTTAGCGCTTTTCCATAAATCCTTGTCTTACCTGTTTTCCCACGCTCTCACCGTCTCAACCAAATGATGTTCAGATCGCGTCAATCCGGTCCAGCGGAACAACTCGGGACTTTACTGGCCGACATAGAATTCACTATGGCGGGCTTTCATCCACGGTCCCAGACTCGTGGGCTGTGCACAGACTTCAGCGTCCTCCAAGTGCTCCGCAGGGACACGGATCTGTAGCAATCCGGCTCGAAGGACCAAGTTATGTCAGAAAATTCCTGTAAGCAGAGACAGTAGAACGAAGGAAAACACCAGACACAGGATCTGCAGCTTTTACTTGCAAGGGGAGCCAGGCACCAGCCAACACCAGTTACCTCCTCCGAAGTGCTTCTCCCTCTGCAAGCCTTTTATTTGCTTTCCTGATTTTACAACGGCAATTAGCCCACATTCCTTGTTACAAAATAGTAAACAGAGAAGAGGAAATCTGTGTCTGGGAAGGTCCAGGTACAGAGGTCAACTGTCGTAACAAGCTCTTTGCAGAAGTCGTAAAACAAGAAGGATAACGAAAAGGTTAACAGTTCATCATCAATGATAAATCTTTACGATTTTCCTAACAATCAGAAATGAAAGTTTAGGAAAACCACAGAAAAAGTATGAAAGCCTGGCCAGATATTTAAAACCTAGACCTTTTATGCTTTGAGGTTGTGTGACGTTCTAGTGCCACTAGAACAGAAAGAAAAGAGGAAGATAAGATTCTGCAAATCCTGGAAGCTGATTTCCCAGTTAGTGAATAAACTGAAAAAGAAAAGATGTTAGATTTACAACCAGACCAAACCTCAAAAAAAAGGCACAGCCATTTCTGGCTCAGAGGCCAAGACAGCATAATTTGTTTCATTCTCTGTTGATGGGTAACATGACCCTTTCTCATTCTTGAACACTCAGCTTATGCTTGCAAACACAAATGGTTGGTAGCTAAATGTACTAGAAATGGCAGTGAGTGTTGTCCTTCATGTGAATGTTACTTTAACACTTATTATCCTCATAGGAAACAATGTTGGAAAAACATTAGAATTATCTTAACAGAATTCCCTAATATCAGCAGTGTGCTGAAACAGAGAAAATATTTAAACACAAAAATACATTTTTAATACATGTTTGAAGTACATGACGGAGTTTAAAGTGACTTGGTGACTTGGCCACCAGATTTCCTAGATCTCAGTCTGACAGAGAACTGTGGAATGTGCTGAAAAAAACCTTGTTCCATCCAAGTAGGCCAAACCATGCAATTTATAAGACTTAAATAATCTGCTAATGCATAAAGTATCTGCAAAACTGCTTTGATGGTATGTGGGGAACCTACACAATATCAGACCGGTGGGTGTTTTTGATATCATGTCTAATCAGTGAAGCTTTCCGAAGGATTATCTGGATACCACATTTTTCCTTCAAAAATATCACATTAAAATTGGGTAAAGTTTTTTTTTTGAAGATTAAGTGTGAAAAATGCTTTTTTCTTAGAACTGTTCCAATTAATCAAAAATCTGCACTGGGCACAGGAAGTGAAAGCATCTAACACATATTAACTTTTCTGAACTAAGAAAATTAGGAGTTTGTGTGCTGAAAACCAAGTCACTCTTGAGATACCAAATTATTTGAGAAGTAAATTTAATCCTCTGTTTTGTGATTCTCACTCACCCTTGCTTTTGTGATCCACTGTAAGTGTGTTAATGCAATTTGGATGGCTGCCTTCCTTGTTCTTGGGGAGAGCATCCTATATAACCACATGCCAACACAGCTGTGACTAAGGCAATGTAATAAAAGCCTAATGTGAACAGCTGGACCTAGGTTCAAGACATAATGAGATGGTGTGTAAGATTCACCACATTCACCCTAGCCATGTATGACAACACTGCCAGCCTCCAAGGCCAACCCCGGCGGTGCAAATAAACTTTATAGTTGTTAACAGTTATATCCACATAATGCTAGTAAGGCAAGGATCATAATACCAATCTGAAATGGTTCTTCTCCCTCCAGGATACTTACAGCTGTGTTTTCATCCTCAGTGTACTGCAAGGGGTGGAGGGATTGCTAAATTTGCTTCAGCAGTGTGTACCAGAAAAACTACAGATCTTTTTGCAGATCAAACTCCAAAACAAGCAAGGAATGCACATGGAACCAATATGTACAGAGGCAAACTAGCCTGTGGTGAGGTATGCAGGATTCAAATGTGCCTGCTTGGGAAGTGTGATGGGAATCCTCGGGAGCATCAAGTACAATTTAATTCGCATCCAGAACATCTCTCCACCTGAGTGCAGTACTTCAAGACAATTTAACTAGAATTGCAGAAGTGCCAAGTTCTCTAATTTAGAGTCAACCTTTAGTGATATTTCACCTCCTCGCTGTAGAAGGTGCAGTGCTTTAGAGAAAAATGGTGGAACCATTGGTGGATACAAAAGACAGAAGAAATCATTGTCGTCTTGTGTTTTTTAGTTTCACCCATTGAAAACACAAGTGAGTGTGTTTAGAGTTTCATAACTTAAAAATGAGACCAGCAGTATAATCAAATTGCTGTTTAGTTTTAATTACTTTTGGTATTTTTTGAATTAACCGTCTTGACCTTGGCCCACACCTACGCTTTTCCTATTTGTGAATCCCAGAGTGCAAGGTTAGGTTAAGATAATCAAGTGGGCTTTTGTCTAAGCTGGTATTTCTCTAGGTGTTTCTCTAACTGACGAAATTGAAAACCACCAAGAAATTATTACTACCACCTGACTCATTCAAATAGCATATTTGTAGCGTAAGCCTGCTCATTCTCACATTAACAGGGATAGTGCTGCTGAGCAGAAGGTAACAGGAAAGATAACATTTCTCCACATGTTTCCCGCATTAGCTCACCCACTGTGCTCATACACATTTGTTGTTATAAAGTGAAACATTATCTGCCAAGGCCTAGCACATTGCAGAACAACACTCTTAATGAAGCCTACTGTTAATGACTTGTGCAGTTTTTTTTTCTTTTTGTGACTGTTATCGGTGGCTCTCACTTCCAAAAATGCGTCAGACAGCTGTTCATAGATCCTTGTTTTGTTGTAATTACCATAGCAGCAGCTGCTTCCTATCCCTCCCAATGCTTTGGGAGTTTGCTAATCCTGGTAATTAAACAATGCGAAGGGTGCGGGTATGAACATGTAGCTGCAGTTGCCATTGTACAAGGGTAGCTGGTGAAAAGGTGTCCGATCTCTGAAACGAGAGACCAAGATTCCCACTTTGCAAACACCACCATCTATTCCAGGAGATCAGGTTATGGTCATCATGCCCTGGGGGAGAGGAAGAAAATTCAATATGGAGAAAATAATTCTCATGCACACATCACTCAAGCAAGTGCCTGCATATTATAGAGCAGAGGCTGGGATGTCTGTCCTCAAGGAGTCTCAACTAGTCCAATTTTGTTGTTTTCCACTAGAGAGCCAATTATCAATCAGCATTCTCTAGCTTCTAGAATTTGATTATTTGGCTGTGCTATGTGTGATACAATATAAAAATAAGAACTCTCCAAGGATCAGATTGTAAACCACTAGTTTCGAGGACCAACAGATAAATAAATAAACAAGCAAGCTCATTGAGTACAAGGCAGACATATAGTTGCTAGTTACCTCCATGCAGTTTTTTTACAGACAGAGAATTCACATACCAGATTTCCTAATCTAGTACATTAATATATGTATAGCGATAGCTATTTATGTTTGAAAGCTTTCTGTTAAGCTGAATATGCAACTGAAAGAGCTGTATGTATGTTGACAATGTCTGGCAAGAATCAAAATGTTATTTGTACAATGTAATCAGGCAAAGAGAATGTCACAGGGTTAACTCAATAATCTTTAATGAGAATGTCATTGAAAGTTATTTCGAGTAAATGGCTTCTGTAGTAATTTTGAATGCACCACCTTACTTTGCCTGAGAAAATGAATCCTCCTTTTTGATCTGCATATTAATGCAGGCCAAGAGCTGGATGCTGATACATGAAATGTTTTAATTTCAGCAGGTAGAGAACCCTGCATTGAATAACTATGCAAAGAATGCCGTTAACCTCCTGCATTATTACTTCAGTCATGAACTTTAGCTGCCTGAGACAAGAGTAGGCAGACAGAAAAAAAAAGCATGAGATCACTGAGCAAGGGCTCCAATAAAACAAACAATTAATGTGAGTGTCTGTGGTGAGATAATAATTTTACATTCTACCCTTTTAACACACCAAATGTCTCAAAGGCCACTCACACAAAAACACAACCGAACTCTGAATCCTGACCTCTTCTGTCTGGCTTTAACCGGAGAGGAGGGCAAGGGATGAATCCAATTATGGGTGGTTGGGAAAGGTGGTATGATTCTTGCATATTGTTTGTGGATTAGGTATTATACAAGAAAACACGTTTGTTAGAGTATGCAAACGGGTACTTTGATACATTGGTGCTTTGGGTACGAGCGCCACAAAACTGGGTTTTAGGTAGCTGAAAATGTGTGTGAAACTGTTTGGCTCAACCAAAAAAAAAAAAAAAAAGAATTTACCTTTTCATCTAATAGCAAATTGAATGGCCTTTGTTATCAAAGCCTTTGAAAATTTGAAGCTTATTCCTTTAACACTTCTTTCAGCTTGAATGAAATGCCTGCAATGAATCTAAGATACGAAGACAAACCATTCCTTTTCATGTAGCTTTGAGGAAGTACATCTGGTATTTTGCAATGTTTACTAGTAGTGCCTCATCATACCATGCCAAATCCGAGCTCTGGCATGCATAAAGTTCAATCTTCTTGACAAGTGCACTAATCAGTATGAGAAACACAAACACAGATAATAGGTGTGCTAAAATTGCATTCTGATTATAGCTAATAATCCTCATCTACTAGTAATAAAATCATTGGTTACAACTCCATGAATAGCTGTGTGTTTATTTAACAAGTCCAGCCAAGCTAATTTATCTCAAATTAAACATAAGTGCAAACAGCTGTCTTACTAGATTGGCTTTAAATAAAGACACACAGGCCTGTTTTGTTCTTTCATCTTGGCTATTTTGTTGTGCTCTAAAATAAAGTTTAATATTTAGCATCTTTTAGATTAACATCAGTGAGCATGATGACAGGTAAAACAGGATTTGAAAAATATATATATTTTATCCTTAACTCTGCCATCTTACTCAAAAAACCTGGCTAGGTCTTCCGTAGCAGTAACAGTTCTATCGGTAGCTGTGCTAAGGTGTGCTCATGTTTTTTGGGTGTTTCTCTCTTATTCCCTGTCCAAAAGATTTAATCATTGTTTAACCTGACGTATTTTAAAAATGAGAACAGGAAATTTTGGTGAGATCTTAATCAAGCAGCACTTGGTGTCCAGAATTAGTAAATTGGTTCTAAATGGTACATATTTAGGAGGTCTTCCTGACCTCCATGCACACACATTTCCCACCATGTGCAATTTATTTAAGCCTCTGCTTTATTTTTTTTGTACACACATGAAATTGAGAAGAAAAAATTCCACCAATGGCTTTTTGGGGATTTTGTGCATTTATGGAGACACAGGCCTTCGTTTGTGAGGGAAATGACACAAACAAAGGATATACTTGCATAAATAAAGCCTGCCGTAGCCTTTTTCTTGGAGCTGATGGCTGATCTACAGCTGTCCAAAATGTAGACAGTATTATATGACAAGGTGACTTCATGTCCAACAGGACACCAGAGAAGATGGAGAGGCAGCAGGGGAACTGAACAATGTATTCTCCTTCTAGCTGCAAAGCTCCATTACTCTCCTGCTCCTGCCTCTTGGGCTAGTCTGATGAGGAGTCTTTTGCCCTTTATGTTAGTTGTATATTTCAAGCCTTATATATATATATATATATATATATATATATATATAAGGCTCGAGGTCACAGCACAGCACACATGAACCACAACAAAATTGGACCTCTGCATTTAACCCATGCACACTCAAACCTGTGCAGCAGTGGGCAGCTATTGAAAGCGCCCGGGGAGCAGTGATGGGGACGGTAACTTGCTCAAGGGTACCTCAGGGCAACCTATTGGGAAGGGGTTTGAACCCCGATCCTCCGATCATGCAGCTAACGCCCTAACCGCTAGGCCACCGCTGCCCCGAGAGAGAGAGAGAGAGAGAGAGAGAGAGAGAGAGAGAGAGAGAGAGATAGATAGATAGATAGATAGATAGATAGATAGATAGATAGATAGATAGATAGATAGATAGATAGATAGATAGATAGATACATGTTTTTGTGTTATAGTAGTCTATTGCCAGACTTTATTTTATAAATACAAACAAACACATGAATCAAGAGCATGTCTGGACAGCACAGTTAATTAAAACGCTTTATTATGAAACATCTCTTGTCTTTTTAATGTTCACGTCCAAACTCCTCATTTTAGCCCACCCTTTGTTTGCATCCCATATTCACTGTTTTGTGAGACACTGAAGGCAGTGGTGACGTAGTGGTTTGGGAGTTGGCCATAGGATCGGAAGATTGTGGGTTCAAACCCCTTACCAGTAGGTTGCTATGAGGTACCCTTGAGCAAGGTACCTTCCCTGTCACTGCTCCCCGGGCGCTTTCAATAGCTGCCCACTGCTGCATGTTGTTTGAGTGCATGGGTTAAATGCAGAGGTCTAATTTCGTTGTGGTTCCCTGTGTGCTGTGCTGTGACCTCACAATGACAAGGGTTGTCACTTTCACTTAACATTGAATGATCTAGTGGAGAAATGTATTTTAGCTTTCATCTGGTTTCAGTAAGGCAAACAATGTTATAAACTGAGCTTTGCATTGGAAATGGTCTGCCTTCAAACGTCTGCACTATTTTGGCAGTCCTAAAGTGAAAAGTATAAGCAAAAAGCTGAAAAGGGGAGTGAGAGAGAGGGAGAGAGAAAGAGAGAGAGGGGAGGGGGCAGTTCTTTGAAAGGGCTAGACAAAGTGAAAGGTCTCGGCTAAATACCCCAAAGAATGTGGCCTGGAGGAAAAGAAAGAGAGCAGAGAAGATATAAGATAAGTCTGTTAACTGTGTAGTGACACATAGAGGAGCAAGCAAGCGAGAGAGAGAGAGAAAGAGATTGCCATAAAAATAATACTGAGGGAAAACAGTATTAGGTATTAGTACAAAGTATTAGCTTTGTTTCTTTGTTTTTTGTTCAAATATAATTCCTCTGCATATAATTAACACTCAAATTAACACTCAAAATGCATACTTATAAATATTTTAAAAATATAAGCATATAAAAACATGTATTCATAAACACATTTATATTTATAGAATACATCATGAATCGTTATTATTTAGATGTTTAAGATAAGAAGTGTTTAGCTTTTTTTTCACAGTATTATGGTTAAGTTTAAGCCCCTTTATTTTGGCAAACTTGGCAAATAGGTTCACTATTTTAAAATCTTCCATAAATTCTCAGTGGGATTCAAGTCAGGAAATAGGCTAGGCAGTGCATGCACCTTCACCTTTCTTTGAAATTGAAATTGAGTTATTTTGTCTGGGTTAGATGTTGCTGTCTTATTGAAACATCTGTCTTCTCTCCTTCATAATCCAGGGCCTTTAATGCAGTACATTTTGCATAAAAGCAGCAATATATCATGATGCTCACGTCACTGGACACATGGTGTTCTTGGAAACCTACATGAAATTTAGTTTTAGCAGAGAAGTTTGTAGCATAGTGTGTAGGAACGGACACAATGATGCTGCTTTTATAGCATGTTCTAAGTCCCCCTTTGAATATTTTTTCAGTGCTAATATAGTCTGAATGTTTTAGAAAAAACTGTGATTAAACATTTAAAAATATAAATATAGAAACTGAAGTGGATACATTTTAAAGTACATTAAAAACAAACTTTCTGAAATTTCTGAATACTTGTTTTTTTGTACAGAGAGAGAGAGGGAGGGGGAGAGAGAGAGAGAGAGAGAGAGAGAGAGAGAGAGAGAGAGAGAGAGAGAGAGAGAGAGAACGGACCCCCAGTGTCATTGTATTAGGTTTCTCATTGCGGGGAGTGAGTGGCTAGCCCACTAGCATTCCACTGCTTTCTGTCAGTGTTCATGGTCCAGTGCTGCTGCTGACAGAGCAGCACGGTGCCTGGCCTCACATGGCGCCTTGGCGGCTAGTGCAGCAAATACCAACTGTGTCCTAGCTTATTTTACCGGGTGTTCTTCAGAGTACATTTCAATAGATAGACAAAAACGTAGTCAAGCAAGACAAACTCACTACACCCCCCTTAGAAGAACAACCAAAGAGATGAAGCTAAAGTATTATTAACTTCAAATCAGATCATATAGGAAAATAAGAGCTCCTCATCAGCTTGAGAAATGTCATGGAAGCGAATTTAGCTATCTTGTTGGCTTTAAGACAGTACCTACATTTGATTTTAATGTGTTCATAAAAATAAGTTAGGAAGCAAACAAAGCAGTTGTATAATATAAGTATAAAAAATTAAGGATTCCAGACTCCATGTATGTGCTTTAATTTCATATACACCATTAAAATGGCCATAGGACAGTTTGGTCTTTCAGCTGGTCCATATGGCTTCCTCCAGTCATATACCTGGTAATGGGACAGGTGTTGCTCCCCATGCGCTGCCTGTTTCTATGCCAATGACCTCTGGTGGGTGAGGCAGCCCCATAACTCCATGCTGACTGGAGAGTTTGACACCAATTAAAAGTCTCCAATTAACCATATGCTGAAAAGTGACTTTAATGACTGAAAGAGTTAGTCTGGGCCTGACACCAATTCAGGTCGCTTTTCAGTAAAGGCTTTTATATGGGACCAGGCCATGGGGTTTCATGTTTAGACTGAGCAGTGGGACTGTTTAGATATATAGTTAACAGCATAGGCCAGATGTGTTGGCCCCTGATGTCCCCACTTTGCCCCATGCAGACATTTTATAAACACTGAATGGCTTTTGAAAGACAGATTTGGTGAGAAGCGCTTGTTAACCATAAAACTGCTCTGCATTGAATTGAAAGCAAAGCATGGGTAATACAAATCATACCATCTGGTCATACTGTGTATTTATTCTTGGAATATCACCACAGTATTTTATTTTCTCCCTAATGGGGTGGTGTGGGAAAAGTTTTTTTTTTCCACCTTGCTGAGTTGTTGCAGCCTTAAGTAAAAACATACGATCAGCAGAATAATGTAAGCTTCATCAAAACTTTGTTTTCTAAAGGTCATTGATAATCCTGAAGATTTAAAGTGGAAATGGTATATTTCAAATATGAACCCAAAAGCTAGAACATCTTTCTACAACTTCTTCTTCTTCTTCTTCTTTTTCTTTCGGCTGCTCCCGTTTAGGGGTCGCCACAGCGGATCAACTGTCTCCATTTCTTCCTGTATTTTGCATCTTCCTGCTTCAACCCGACCACCTGCATGTCCTCTCTCACCACGTCCATAAACCTCCTCTTTGGTCTTCCTCTTCTCCTCTTTCCTGGCAGCTCCATCCTCAACATCCTCCTTCCAATATAATCATCGTCTCTCCTCTGCACATGGCCAAACCAACGCAACCTTGCTTCTCTAACCTTGTCTCCAAGACGTCTAACCTGAGCTGTCCCTCTAATATACTCATTTCTAATCCTGTCCAACCTCGTCACACCCAACGAAAATCTCAGCATCTTTAACTCTGACACCTCCAGCTCCGCCTCCTGCCTTTTCGTCAGTGCCACCGTCTCCAACGCATACAACATAGCTGGTCTCACTACTGTCCTGTAAACCTTCCCTTTTACTCTAGCTGGTACGCGTCTGTCACAAATCACTCCAGCCACTCTTCTCCACCCATTCCAACCAGCCTGCACTCTCTTCTTCACCTCTCTTCCACACTCGCCATTACACTGAACTGTTGATCCCAAGTATTTAAACTCCTCCACCTTTGTTACCTCCACTCCCTGCATCCTAACCACTCCACTTTCCTCCCTTTCATTCACACTCATGTATTCTGTCTTTGCCCTACTCACTTTCATTCCTCTCCTCTCCAGAGCATATCTCCATTTCTCCAGGTTCTCCTCAAGCTGCTCCCTACTCTCACTACAGATCACAATATCATCAGCAAACATCATCGTCCACGGAGACTCCTGTCTAACCTCGTCCGTCAACCTGTCCATTACTACTGCAAACAAGAACGGGCTCAGTGCTGATCCTTGATGTAATCCAACCTCTACTTTAAATGCATCCGTCACTCCCACTGCAGATCTCACCACTGTTACACTGCCCTCATACATATCCTGAACTACTCTCACATACTTCTCTGTAACACCAGACTTCCTCATACAAAACCACAACTCCTCTCTAGGCACCCTGTCATATGCTTTCTCCAAATCCACAAAGGCACAATGCAGCTCCTTCTGACCTTCTCTGTACTTCTCCATCAACACCCTCAGAGCAAACATTGCATCTGTGGTGCTCTTTCTCGGCATAAAACCATACTGCTGTTCACTGATCCTCACCTCTTTTCTTAACCTAGCTTCTACTACTCTTTCCCATAACTTCATGGTGTGGCTGATCAACTTTATCCCTCTATAGTTACTACAGCTCTGTGCATCACCCTTATTCTTGAAGATCGGTACCAGTACACTTCGTCTCCACTCCTCAGGCATCTTCTCACTTGCCAAGATTGTGTTAAACAATCTGGTCAGAAAGTCAATTGCCATCTCCCCTAAACATCTCCATGCTTCCACTGGTATGTCATCCGGTCCAACAGCCTTTCCATTCTTCATCCTCTTCATCGCTGCCCTTACTTCCATCTTGTTTATTTGCTGCACTTCCTGGTTAACTCTTCTCACATCATCCAGTCTTCTCTCTCTCACATTTTCTTCATTCATCAGCTCCTCAAAGTATTCCTTCCATCTGCTCAACACGCTCTGTTCACCTGTGAGTACGTTACCATTTCTATCTTTAATCGTCCTGACCTGTAGCACATCTTTCCCAGATCTGTCTCTCTGTCTAGCCAATCGGTAAAGGTCCTTTTCTCCCTCTTTACTGTCCAACCTCTCATACAATTCACCAAACACCTTATCTTTGGCCTTCACCACTGCTTTCTTCGCCCTGCGGTTCATCTCCTTGTACACCTGTCTACTTCCTTCATCTCTCTGTATGTCCCATGTCTTCTTTGCCTCCCTCTTCTTTTGAATACACTCCTGGACTTCTTGGTTCCACCACCAGGTCTCCTTATCCTCTTTCTTCCTTCTGGATGTCACACCAAGTACATTTCTAGCCGTCTGCCTGATCACTTCTGCAGTAGTTTCCCAGCAATCCGGTAGCTCTTCAACACCTCCCAGTGCCCGTGTTAACTCCTGCCTGAATTCCACCTTACAGTCCTCCTCCTTCAGCTTCCACCACTTGATCCTCGACTCTGCCCTCACTTTCCTCCTCTTCTTGACCTCCAAGGTCATCCTACAGACCACCATCCTATGCTGTTTAGCTACACTCTCCCCTGTCACTACTTTGCAGTCTCTGATCTCTTTCAAACTGACCCTCCTGCAAAGAATATAATCCACCTGTGAGCATCTTCCTCCACTCTTATACGTCACCCTGTGCTCCTCCCTCTTCTTAAAATAAGTATTAACTACAGCCATTTCCATCCTTTTTGCAAAATCAACAACCATCTGACCTTCAGCATTCTTCTCCTTGACACCATGCCTACCCATCACCTCCTCATCACCTCTGTTCCCTTCACCAACATGACCATTAAAATCTGCACCAATCACCACTCTCTCTCCCCTGGGTACACTCTCTATCACTTCATCTAACTCACTCCAGAATTTTTCCTTCACTTTCATCTTACAACCAACTTGTGGAGCATAAGCACTAACAACATTCATTATCACACCTTCAACTTCCAGCTTCAAACTCATCACCCTCCCTGACACCCTCTTCACTTCCAAAACACTCTCCACATACTCTTCCTTCAGGATAACACCTACTCCATTCCTCCTTCTATCCACACCATGGTAGAACAGTTTAAACCCCCCTCCAATACACCTGGCCTTAGTACCCTTCCATCTAGTCTCTTGCACACACAAAATGTCAACCTTCCTTCTCTCCATCATATCAGCTAATTCTCTACCTTTACCAGTCATGCTGCCAACATTCAAAGTCCCTACCCTCACTTCCACTCTCCTCTCCTTCTTTCTCTCCTTCTCCCTCTGGACATGCCTTCCTCCTCTTCTTCTTCTTCTTTGGCCAACAGTAGTCCAATTTCCACCAGCACCCTGTAGGCTAACAGCACTGATGGCGGTCGTTGTTAACCCGGGCCTCGACCGATCCGGTATGGAATTCTGTATCGTTGTCCGCATATTGATTTGGCAAAGTTTTACACCGGATGCCCTTCCTGACGTAACCCTCCCCATTTACCCGGGCTTGGGACCGGCACGAAGAAATACACTGGCTTGTGCATCCCTAGTGGCTGGGTTAACATCTTTCTACAACCCTTAACACAATAAATCCTCCTATAATTGTGATTACTGTGTGTTCTTAAAGGCATTCTGCAATGATAAAAATGTTCGCTCACGGCTGCTGTTTGGCCTGTGGTGTCAAATCCTCTTCCAAACTCTCAGACAGGGAAACGATCTCATGTTCATGTGAAAAGATCCCCCTACTCCTTTAGACAACCAGTGACCGCTGCCTTGTGCTAAGAGAACAGGAACCTCAAAATAAATTGGTGGTGCTTCCTCTAGGCAATGAGCACAGAGAATGACAGCAGTCAAATAAAAAATTGTTTGAAATGTATTATTTTATTATTATTATTATTATTATTATTATTATTATTATTGTTATTATTATTATTATTATTATTATTATTATTATTATTATTATTATGATAACTCAGCCACTAGGGATACACAAGCCATTGTATTTCTTCTTCGAATTAGTTAATATGATGCAAAGAAGGAAAGTTGACATTTTGTGTGCAAGAGACTAGATGGAAGGCCAGGCGTATTGGAGGAGGGTATAATTGTTTTACCATGGTGTGAATGGAAGGAGGAATGGGGTAGGTGTTATCCTGAAGGAAGAGTATGTGGAGTATCTGTCCTTTCTGTCAAGAAAACAGACACACACACACACACACACACACACACATACACACAGTCTACTGGACAGAAAGGACAGTTACATCAGAATGCTGTTCATCGACTACAGTTCAGCATTCAACACCATCATCCCTCAGCATCTGAGTAAGAAGCTGAGACTGCTGGGCCTGAATACCTCCCTCTGTAACTGGATCCTGGACTTCCTGACTGGGAGACCCCAGTCAGTCAGGATCAGTAGTAGTACTTCCAACACCATCACGCTGAGCACAGGGACCCCTCAAGGCTGTGTGCTCAGTCCACTGCTGTTCACATTGATGACCCACAACTGTACAGCCAAGCACTGTTCGAACCACATCATCAAATTCGCTGATGATACAACCGTGGTGGGTCTGATCAGCGGTGGAGATGAGGCGGCCTACAGAAAGGAGACAGAACAGCTGATGGACTGGTGCAGAACCAACAACCTGTCTCTGAACGTCAACAAGACTAAAGAAATGGTTGTTGACTTCAGGAGACCACTTCAGGACCACGCTCCACTTATTATCAACACCTCACCTGTGGAGATGGTCCAGAGGACCAAGTTTCTTGGTGTTCACATAACCGACAACCTCACGTGGACTCTCAACACCAACTCCATCACTAAGACAGCCCAGCAGCGTCTCTACTTCCTACATAGACTGAGGAAAGCCCATCTCCAACCTTCCATTCTCACCATCTTCTACAGAGGAACCATCGAGAGCATCCTGAGCAAATGCATTACTGCCTGGTACAGGAACTGCAACAACTGAGAACAGCTGAGAAGATCATCAGGGTCTCTCTGCCCTCTGTACAGGACATATTCACCACTCGCTGCATCCACAAAGCAACCAGCATTGTGGATGATCCCGCTCACCCATCCCACACTCTCTTCTCCCTCCTGCTATCTGGGAAAAGGTTCCGCAGCATACGGGCCTCCACTTCCAGCATGGGGAATAGCTTTTTCCCCGTTAAACCGTTAATGTCTCCACACCTATCATTCATCCATAGCTAGCTATTATCTATTTATTTTCTTCTTGCACTCTGCAATTTACTAATGCTGTTCTGTTACACCGTTACACTGCCCAACAACCTGTTGTTCTTGACGAAAGTACTGTCTGTTGTGCTGTCTGTTGTTGTCTGTTGTCTTGCACTTGCTGCCCCCTCTTGTGTATTATGTTGTGTCTTCTGTTATGTCTTATGTTGTCTTGTGTCCTATGTCGTGTCTGTTGTTCTCTTGTGTGTAGCACCAGGGTCCTGGAGGAACGTTATTTCGTTTTACTATGTACTGTGTATGTGGCTGAAATGACAATAAAATCCTACTTGACTTGACTTGACTTGAGTGTTTTGGAGGTGAAGAAGGTGCCAGCAAAAATGGTACTTGGTGTGACATCTGGAAGGAAGAAGGAGGATAAGGAAACCTGGTGGCAATGAAGTACAGGAGAGTGCATACAGAAGAAGAGGGAGGCAAAGAAGACATGGGACAGTCAGAGCGATGAAGAAAGTAGACAGGTGTACAAGGAGATGAACTGCAGGGCAAAGAAAGCAGTGGCAAAGGCCAAAGAAAAGGTGTTTGGTGAATTGTATGAGAGGTTGGCCAGTAAAGAGGGAGAAAAGGACCTATACCGATTGGCTAGACACAGAGACAAAGCTGGGAAAGATGTGCAGCAGGTCAAGGTGATAAAGGATGAACATGGAAACATACTCACAGGTGAACAGAGCGTGTTGAGCAGATGGAAGGAGTATTTTGAGGGGCTGATGAATGAAGAAAATGAGAGAGAGAGAAGATTGGATGACATGAATAGTGAACCAGGAAGTGCAGGAAATAAGGCTGCGATGAAGAGGATGAAGAATGGAAAGGCTGTTGGACTGGATGACATACCAGTGGAAGCATGGAGATGTTTAGGGGAGATAGCAGTTGAGTTTCTGACCAGATTGTTTAACACCATCTTGGAAAGTGAGAGGATGCCTGATACCAATTTTCAAGAATAAGGGTGATGCACAGAGCTGTAGTAACTATACTGGGATAAAGTTGATCAGCCACAGCATTAAGTTATGGGAAAGAGTCGTGGAAGTGAGGTTAAGAAAGGAGGTGAGGATTAGTGAACAGCAGTATGGTTTTCTGCAAAGAAAGAGCACTACAGATGCAGTTTTTGCTCTGAGAGTGTTGATGGAGAAACACAGAGAAGGTCAGAAGGAGTTGCATTGTGCCAATTTGGACTTGGAGAAAGCTTATGACAGGGTGCCTAGAGAGGAGTTGTGGTTTTGTATGAGGAAGTCAGGTGTTACAGAGAAGTATGTGAGAGTAGTTCAGGATATGTATGAGGGCAGTGTGATAGTGCTAAGATCTACAGTAGAAGTGACGGATACATTTAAGGTAGAGGTTGGACTGCAACAAGGATCAGCGCTGAGCCCATTCTTGTTTGCAATAGTAATGGCCAGGTTGACGGACGAGGTTAGATAGGAGTCTCCATGGATGATGATGTTTGCTGATGATATTGTGATCTGCAGTGAGAGTAGCTTGAAGAGAACCTGGAGAGATGGAGATATGCCCTCGAGAGGAGAGGAATGAAAGTGAGTAGGTCAAACATAGAATACTTGAGTGTGAATGAAAGGGAGGAAAGTGGAGTGGTTAGGATGCAGGGAGTAGAGGTGACAAAGGTGGAGGAGTTTAAATACATGGGATCAATAGTTCAGAGTAACGGTGAATGTGGAAGAGAGGTAGGGAGTTTGGAAGGTTGGAATGGGTGGAGAAGAGTGGCTGGAGTGATTTGTGACAGATGGGTACCAGCTAGAGTAAAAGGGAAGGTTTACAGGACAGTAGTGAGACCAGATATGTTGAATGGGTTGGAGATGATGGCACTGACGAAAAGACAGGAGGTGGAGCTGGAGGTGTCAGAGTTAAAGATGCTGAGATTTCTGCTGGGTATGACGAGGATAGACAGGATTAGAAATGAGTATATTAGAGATTAACAGCTCAGGTTAGACATTTTGGAGACAAAGTTAGAGAAGCAAGGTTGCGTTGGTTTGGACATGTCCAGAGGAGAGATGAGGATTATATTGAAAGGAGGATGTTGAAGATGGAGCTGCCAGGAAAAAGGAAAAGAGGAAGAGCAAAGAGGAGGTTTATGGACGTGGTGAGACAGGATATGCAGGTGGTTGGTTTGAAGCAGGAAGATACAGAGAATAGGAAAAAATGGAGAGGGATGATTTGCTGTGGCGACCACTGAATGGGAGCAGCCGAAAGAAAAAGAGGAAGATAATTATCATTATAATTATTAAAGTTAATTGCAACTTTATTTTAATGGGTAGTACAGAAATAGAACATGCAAATGAAGCCTTTTCAAATGAAGCCTGTTTATATTATCAGAAGGTGATGATTTAATAACAGCTTTTTTAACAAAAGCCAATGGCATTCAATTTAAAATAATCATAGAATATTGAAGAATACCTCTAAATGTCAACTAGATGCAAGCTGACCCATTTCTGAGCTTTAAGTGCTACCTTGTGATTATCAACTGACCAAACATGTCAGCCTCTGTCCATCACCTGTTTCCACTAAGAGAATGGCTCATGTAGCCTTTCTCCTACCAAGATGTTTCTTTTTCACCCCCTTGTTTTTTACTTTGGCAGATTGTGTTTTCAGCAGTTTCAGAGCTGTATTTTTGTTCACTAGAGATGCTTGCTGCAGGAAAACTGTATGTAGGGTTTATCTGTATGTGAAATAAGCACATTTTTTTTGCAGATGTTGCTTCATATTTAGGTCACACACCAGATGGATGGTCATTGGGCATGGCAGCTTGGATTTCCTAGAACCACCACACACCACAGTGGCCATTTCTCTGTTTGTTAGACCAATCGACAAAATGCAGCTGACAAACAGGCCTTTGCTGGCTGTAGCAGATTTCTAGACAGGCTTCACTTGTTTTTTGTTTTTTTTTTTTCCAGTCTGATTAATGCTGACTGAATTATGGTGAAAATGTCATGCACATGAACCTAAGGCTTCATGAGAGAACATTATAATTAGGACAACTAAGTTTGAATTCAGACTGCGCCTGCAAACATGGGATGCTAAAACTCTTAACAAGGGAAGCCTGGTTTACTTTGCTGTGAGGACTGTGTAAATCATTATCGTAGAGTGTAGTCATAAGCATGTGATCACAGAGTAAAATGGAAATGTAACCAACGAATGCCTGCAGCACATAAACATACACACACACAAGCACCTCTCAGCTGTGTTTTAGATGTTCCTTTAACACATACCACCTACATAAACACTGGTGACGGCCACATACACTTCTTTATGGTAACAATGATCCCCAATTTCAGTGGCATTTATCAGCTCTTGCATATAATCTATATATAAAACACACAAGGATCATGATGTGTACATGGATCTAATTAAGTCCCAATGTAACATATCTGTTTTTACAAACATTTCCCTGTCCTTTGTTAAAAATGTACATTTGTGTTATTCTCAGAACTTTTGGCAACAGCTGTAAAAAAAGGCATCTTAACCTCTTTTGATTCTCTTTTCTCTTGGTTACAAGAAAGACTACAATTTTACATATGTTTTACCAAATGGGGACCTAGAGAAGACACATGGAAGGATGCACACAATCACTGCCATAATAATGTGCCTGAGGAACAACCTATACAAAAATATATTTTTCCTACTTTACATTCAAAGGCTTCACTTTCATTTTGATTGATGAGTTGTAGCTCTCCTTGGATCACTGCCATCTCCAAGGCATGACTGAACATGTCTCTGGCCATAATCCCAACAATATGTGCAGAATGAAGAAAAGCTGCTTTTATTCCAAGACCTGAGGAGGAGAAGTTAATGCCTTGTGCTTCATTTCTTCCATCTCTGCAGATAATAACAATCCCATTATGAGTGCGGTTTAGCTCTGGTGATTGATATTGGGTACATATCAATGGCAATACAGAATCTGTCATCATGTACACAAGGGCACTGTTTTACCACTAGTGTTTTCCTAGTGGTTAGGGCATTGGCAGCATGATCGGAGGATCAGGGGTTCGAACCCCTTCCCAATAGGTTGCCCTCCCTACAATGGGCTGGTGACCTGTCCAGGGGTGTGTCCCCCCCGTCCTTTGCCCTGTGTGTGCTGGGTTGGACTCCAGCGCGACCCCGTTTGGGACAAGCGGCAGACAATGACTGACTGTTGTGTAATATCCATCCATCCATTATCTGCCGCTTGTCCCAAACGGGGTCGCGGGGGAGTGCTGGTGTCCAACCCAGCGCACACAGGGCGAGGACAGGGGACGCACCCTGGACAGGTCGCCAGCCCATCGCAGGGACTGTTGTGTAATATGATTATTCATATTCATATGGAGCTAATTGCCAAGCTTTTAAACTTGTGAAACAATGGCCTCAGTGTGATATGAAGATGCTGCAACAACTGACAAAGTCATATTGATTCAATAGTGAAATATAGCATATTGCTATAGATGTCGATAGGGAATCCATAAAGACAGAAGAGATAGATTCCCTCAGTACATAAGGATATCTGTAATCTGTGATTGTGTGTTATGACCTTCCATTTGATGGTCTTGAAAAGTGATAATCAGCCTGGCCATCTGCTAATGCCACGCTTCATCACTGCAACAGATTACGTGTTAAAGCATATGCTGCATCCTAATTTTCTGCCCAGGAAATATAGCAAACTGTAGGGCCAGTATTGCATCAGCCATTTTCAAGTGATGTTCCAGGTCTCAGCTTTAACATTGGCTCTGTCCAGATAGTTCAAAAGAACTTGCTTTTCTTTTTATTCCCTGTTTTAAAGTTTGGAGTTTCTACTGAAATTTAAATTTAAGCAACTGTTTTCATGTTGTCTCCTTCTGAAGAAACATACACTGCACCTGTCTTATTTACATCAGAGCTTACTTACTTAAGTCTCCTATTGGCCTAAACAAAGTTGGAAATGCTCCATTTAACAACAGAAAGCATAATGAAAATCCTGCTTCAAACTGCCTTTGGGGTATAGGGAGGGGGATTGATGGTCATCAGTTTGCAGTGCCCTGGCACAGGTAGGATGGAGCTTATGTAACCTATTGCATCACAAGTTCAAAGAGTACAAATTGTAAACAGTAATAAAAAAATCGTTTTTTTATTAAAGAGGCTATAAAAACTAGTTTAATAACACAATGATTGTAACCTAATAGGTTCTTCAAAGCAGTTGCAAACCCAAGAAACTATGATGCACTGAAACAAAGAAAGCAACCCAAGAAACTCTGACTCACTGTGTAATCTTAGCTTTTTTTTTATCATTGCTAGCATGAGCTTGTGCTTGTGCTAAGGTAGTTTTACTATGGGATCTGACAGACTAACTTTTGCCCACTGATACACTGATATGCATCAATGAGCCCATGATCCTACCATTGGTTAACCAGTTGTTTTACCTTGGTCTGCTACATCCTGACAAGGTCTGCTGTTTGGAGATGCTCGATCGCAGTTATCTAGCTATCATAGATTGGCCCTTGTCAAAATTCTGCTTATTTTTCCTTTCAATAGATCCTAAAGAACTGTTCACTTTACCACCTAATATTACATTCCTTGAAATGATGGAACTGCAACATGATAATCAGTTTTCATCACAACCTGCCCATGGTTTTTGTAACTTTTTATATCATATAATGATGCTGTCTTCAGCGGCTGCCCAATTTATGGTAAATACAAGTAAGAATTCTAAACCATCCATAAATGAGCCTCTCCTCTTCGCCATCTTGTTAATAACTTGGAAGTCATCTCAATATAGAAACTCAGATTTCAAAAGTATCCCTAAATTTCAAACTCAGACTTTAAGGGAACTTCATGGGCAACACCCAAATTAGATAAAACTCTTATTTAGCATAATTCCTTTAGCATCTGAGGGCAGCATAATCTGGATACAAAAACACTAAAAAGTGAAAGTGACTACCCTTGTCATTGTGAAACATAGCACAGCACAACAAAATTCAATCTCTGTGTTTCACCCATACGCACACAGGTGCAGCAGGGGTCATCTATTGAAAGCACCGGGGAGCAATGACCTAACCACTAGGCCACCGCTGCCCCTATAACATAAAAACATAAAAAATATGAACATATAAACATATAAACTGAATATGTGAACTTTGTGCATTCTAAATGTAATGTTCATAATCATTGTCATCTTTTATATAGTAATTCTCTACATAACCAGTGATGTTCTAAGTAGGGGTAAGCATTGAAACATTGAAACCTCGATGCGACTGCTCATGCCCTGCATATGGTATCAGCATTTTGTAGAAGCTGTTTTATTTTGTATTTTCCAAACAAACATAAGGCAGCCATCAGTGCGACAAGATATATATTACATACAATCCAGCACAGATCCACTCAGTGGGAGTGATGGTAGAGCATAGTAGTAGTGATGGGTTGCAGATGAGCCTACCTGACGGTAGAATTGCACACTGTGCAGATTGCAGATTGAAGAAACCCATCCATTCAATGAGTGTGGCCGCAGGCTGTCCATCCATGTTTATGTGCCGTTTGCTTTAGCCGTTCTATCGAGTGATTGCAATATAGAGACTTTGCTGAGGCATCCATCTAAGCAGTGATGCTCAATAAAGTTAATAATGTTTCACGCAACGTTAAAGCCTTCAAATCTGAAGGATGCTTACAAGGTGCTAATCCTTGGGCCATCTACATGTAATTCCACATAAAACAGCTCGTCATTTCTTAAAAAAAGGATGAGCAAGGCGAAGTGAAGTGAAGACCACTCTTTCCAGTTCAGCCTGAAAATGTGTTAAGTTAGAACTTAAGTGTTAAGAGAACGGAATGCAACATGAGAAAGTATTGCATTGCATAATATGGGAATGCATCCCTACTGCCACATGCGTCTGATGCATTTACCATCATCATGCCAAATGACTAAAGAATGATTACCAAACATAAATCTACCCTTGGTGGACTCTGAAATCCCTTTACAAATCCCACAAATCCCAATAAAGAATCTATATTATTCCCTATATACATGATGGGGGATAGACCATTGCTACAAAAAGTAATAAACACCTTAATTAGTGCATCAGTGCACTAGCACCTGACAGGTGACCAGACTAACATTCATTACAATGGTATCTGTCAAGGTGAGATATATTAAGCAGCATGTGAGAAGTCTTGATAAATAAAGATGTAAAAAATACACATAGGCCACAAGGGCTGCAACTGCATGCTAGTGTGTATGGATTAAATGCATAGGAAGCAATTTGTTGTGCTGTGTTCACAATGACAAAACAGTCACTTCCACATGCTGCATATGAAGTTGTATAGCTGCAGACCCATTGGAGTACACATGACTGAGCCCTGGTGTCATATAAGACTTTTGACTCAATTTGACAATTGTACACACCCAGCAATAACTGAGATTATGTGTTGCAGGCAGTAGATGGCAAAACCCTGCTGGACATAGTGGTCAGATGCTCTTTTGCCTGTGTTGTGTAGGCAGTGAAGGCCACAAGAGGATGGGGAGTAGTGCATGTGTGCCCTGCAGTCCCACTGACACAAGAGCACTCAGCCTAATCACTCAAGCCAGGTTCCAGGCTATTAAAAGTCCCAGGCTAAGAAAAGGGGACTCCCAGAGAGCTGAAGCTAAATGAACAGACTAATTTATAGCATGCAACAGAATGAGTCTAGTCACCCAGTTATTGTTCATTGTCATCTTCAAACAAACCATTCTCTTTTCTATGCTGGGAAAAAAAAAAAAGCAAAAGAAAGATAGAAGTGCAGTACTCAGCTATAGTCTCACAGCAGATATACTTCTGGACATCTGTATTTCAATGTGAGTCTTTGGTTTTATTGTTGTCAGCTGGCTGCAGGTTCATTAGGAGCAGGGAAAGGTGGGTAAAAATGTTAAAAATGCAGTAGGTTTCAGCTGCGTTTTAACTAGCAACACAGTTGCCACCTGGAACCTCAGCCTTCTGGCGTGTGCAACAAGGGCTGGGTCAAAGTTAAGGCATGTCAAGCCTTTGGCTGTTCTGAAACTTTCCTTCACCTTAACAAAACGTACAAAGAAATGAAGGTTCCAATTAAATCTGCGCAGGCAAACTTCCATGGGAAAAGAAATTTATTTTATCAAATAAGTAATATCAGATTTCGAGTTGTTTGCTGAAACAATATGTCCATCATGTGAATCAGTTGTGACGAGCTATTCCAAAAAAGCAGTGGTGCACATTGTAAAATTCAGCCTGGAACTATTAAGAACATAAAGACTCAGGCTTTGTGAGCATGTACACGCAACATAATACTTTGTTTTGAACAAACAAACAACAAAAAAAAAAACTATTAAAAAACAAAGCAGATAGCACAACTGCTTCTACATAAGAAGTGAACCAAGTCATTTTGTAAAGGCAATGTTTACCAAGAAAGCATATACATGATTTTCAACATCCGCTGGGGTCTTCAACATAGTGACATGACAAACACATAAAAAACATTTTAAAACAATCCACACATTACCTATGTTAATGGAAAGAAGTGAGGCTTAACACATGCCACAACACTGACCACAATTCTAACTGGGCGTTATTACAATATACTTTATTGAGATGGAGACAAACCAAAGAACGACTGTAAACTAAAAATTTAAAGTAGACAGGAGATAATAGGCAAAGCCTGAGGAACTTGGTGCTTCAAGTAATCCTTTCTCTTGAAAGTAAGAAACAGAGAATCTGCCTGTTTCAGATTCTGCTCGATCATGCTTTTATGGAAACCAAAACACAAATGTGGATGAATAGACTCTTGTGCAATTTTACTGAGTGTTTAAGTGAACTTTGTGAAAGTAAGGAACTCCGCTTTTCTCAAAGCCTCTCTTTTTGCTTTGCTTTCACTACATCTGCTAAGCTCTTTGGGATGTACTGGCAGATGCCCACAAAAGTCTTGGAGTGAGGGATTACTGGATCCTAGCATTTGGCCTGATTTACATCAGACAATTAGTGTGGGACATCTTGGATAACGCAAACACATCAACAACAAAGTAGTGCATACAAAAGTGAAATCAAGGTTGGTTCAGCAAAATAGATGTTTTTGTTATCATTAAATTCTTTTCCCAGAAATTGTCCTGGGAAGTGAGCTGGCTACAGAGATAATGAAGATCACACACACCTTCTGAATATCAGACAGTATGCCAAACGCTGCTATCATCCAATTAGTCAACCAAAATCCAGATTAATTTGACCTGCACACAGTTAAAGTTTAATTAATGTAATTAATTAATTAAAGGCACAGCTCTGTGACATACAGTAATTGATGCACGTTGATTTAAGGTTACCCTCAAATGTAATGAAATGCTATCATTTCAATAAGGGCAAAAAAATAAGTGCTGGCTATACATATATGGCTGCTGTGGTCACCGCTCGTGGTCTTGACTCCATTTCAAGGTAATGTGTTTCTCAAGTTATTTTCCACTTCCATAATGAGAATGGCTTAGGTATCTGGTTTTCTGGGTTTAAAATATGATGCATGGTGTGTTCTCAAATAATAAGAGGTTTATTTTTATTATTTTTCTTGTTTGCTGGCAACACTGTTTTATGTAACAATGTTGCTAGTGACAAAAATATACATATAAATAAAACATAATATATAAATTTTTTTCACTAGCTACATTTTTACATAAAGCTGTTACCAGCAAACAAAATAAATAAATAAATATACACACAGTGCTGTTTGCAAACAAGAAATATGGGAAACAATGAAAATTTCTGCCACTTTGGGCATGCCCAGATTCATCAGAATTTTAGCTTTTACTGGAAATGTAGCTTTTGTACATTTTTGTAAAAAAAAAAACAAACTAAAGGAATTATCCAAAAATGCAATTAAAAAGGCAACTATTTACAAAAATCACCATTACAAAAATTGTGTATTTGTTTTTAGACAGGGTCAGGTGACATTAAACTATTTTTCTCCACATATTTACATGGCCTTAATTTGAATTATCTTTTATCTTTGTTGCCATATTTTAAAGATCATCAACATGTTCCTATACTAACAGAAAAAGGAAAAGAATTACTCAAATTGTTAACCTCCATTCTTCCAGAAATGCTACTGTAAATTATTTCAAAGCCCTACAAAAAACATATCTGTGCAGCCATTTCTGGATATATACACTTGGCAACAGGCAGCCAAAAGTTTTACTGCATTTTAAATTTGATCTTGCTTGCTTCATTACAGGCAAAAGCCTGTCCTTAGCTGACCTGTACATTTTTATGCCCCCTTAACCAAAGTGCAAGCTGCTGACATATGTGTCCAAATGTTTTCGTCCAAATGCTGTGTTAGACTTTAAATGGTATTATTGGTTTCAAAAGCAGCGTAACCTTTGGCAACTGTGGATTACCATGATTTACCTGCAATAAAGACAAGGAAAGAGCTTACTTGACATTAAAGGTGGTGAAGAAAAACAGGTTAGTTTAGTCACTTAGAAACGAGAAAGTCAAATCTAAGGAGGAAAAGGAAAAAAAGTTGGCAAGGGAAAAAATAACTATAAAATGGGATTTTTATGAGGCCACTGTCAAGCCTAGACAAAATTAAAACAATTACACCAAATAGTTTATGTCTTGAGTACTTTATTCTGAAATTTAGATGAATCACTGCACCAAAAAGAGCTCAGCTTCACTCTTTTAGAGTTTAGATTTTATCAACATTTTCTGTCAACATGTCTTTCTTTACATGTCTTTCAATACATTTCTTTTATAGGCCAATTTTACATCAAACTTTATCTAGGCTGTTTTTCGTAAATTTTGTCAGGCTGACTAAACTGTGTCCTACACTAAAACTCTATGCCTTTCTATGTCTTCCTACTGCACTAACCAAATTTTTTACCTTCCAGCATTTTTGACACAAGGGCCAAGGTCTGACTTCAATAAGTCAATTTGAATTCTGATGGCTCTTTAGCAACACCTGTTGTAGATGAACTTTATGTTTTGTAAAATGTTGTTTCTTTCATCCATCATGTAGGTTTGTTTTGAAAAGCTAATAAACAGAACCCATTAACACTTCCACATTAGTCTGAATTTACTTCTGTTATACCAAGTAGCTAACAGGTTACCGAAGCATCAGCAGCCACAATTTTCCTAGCCTGCCGTTGAATTGAAGAAATGATTTCTGAAACGTAAGCAGATTAGTCATACCAGGGCCAAGGATTACAGCTATTTGTGAATGCAAGAGCCCAAATGCAAACGCCATGTGTACATAAATACATTATGCAAAATATGATTACCGACTATACCACAATCAGCCGCAAGATTAAAATCACTGAAAGGTGAAGTGAATAATACGCATTATCTCATAAAAATGGCACATCTTAAGGGAGCAACTAGGTCAGAGCATCTCCAAACAGCAGATCTTGTCGGTTTACAGTACCTAGCAAAAGTGGTCCAGGGAAAGACAACTGGCAAACCAGCAACAAGTTTGTTAATACCTAAGGCTCTGCTGCCTGTGGAGAGCCAAGGCAAGCCAATCTGGTTTGATGTCACAGAAGATCCACTGTAGTACTAACTGCAAAATAAAAAGTTAATGACAGATATGATACAGTGTGTTTCCGTTTGCTGAAGGTGGAGCTGCTTTGGAAAGAGGCAAGCATGTTCTGCTGGTAAACCTTAAATCATGACATTCGTGTGGATGTTACTTAGACACACACTTTCTATCTAAACATTGTCGCAGAGCATATACACCTCTTCAGGGATTTATTGGCACTAGCCTTTTTCAGCAGGGCTACAAAGATTATTATGTCAAAAGTGTTCAAAGGTTACTTTTCCTCCAAATACACCAGATGTTAATCTGATTGAGCATCTGTGAGATGCAGTGAACAAACTAGACCTATTTAGACTCTATTTAACATCTCGATGCCAGATACCACAGCACACCTTCACAGGTATACTGCGTCAGAACTCTTTTGGCGGCAATGTAAGACAAGTGATTTTAATGTTATGGCTGATCAGTTTATATGAAAAGATGATGATGAAAAGAAAAGATGACAATTTACTAGGTAAGTAAAACACAAAACTGATTGTGATAAAATAAATCATTGAAAAAAGCTAAAAACAGAACTACAAATCAATACCATTATGGAAGGAGCAAGACTATTTTCCATCAAAAATAGTAAGGCAAACATCATATGATTTTTATTATTTGTCACCTCCTTTTGCCCTTGTTACCTGAGCATTTAATAGGCTCCATTTTCAACCAGACAGCCAGTTACAAGCAGAATTGGCTTTTATATCAGTTAGAAAATAGGTTGTTTGTTGTTTTCATTGGGCAGTTTCTGGCTGATTTGTTTCTCTAGCAAACTCATTTTGTGTGTTTCCAGCTGCTCTGAATGGCATATCAAGAAACTTGTATGAACGTGATAAAGAATAAAGCTGCCACAGCAAGACATCAGTCTGAAAAACAAACACAACCACTGTTTTGCTTTAGGCAGTCAACTATTTCTAGTCTGGTGTCCTTTAAGGATGCCTCTCATGTCAGAGGTCAAGCTAGTAAAAATGGAGACTCACAAAGAGGTACTCCATGGACATGTGAAACAAGAAAACTTCAGTTCTTTATTTTCCACTTCTCCCAGCATCACACTTTGTAGTATATGTTGGCCGGGCTTTGCGGAGGCATCTCCTGTACAATGTAAACGGGGTGGCCATAGTCCCCGCTGACCTTCTCATAATGCGGGCAGTAGTTGTTCTCTGTCCGTAAAGGGATGATGATGTCACTGGGTTCAGACCCGGCACTGCCTGTTATCTTAGGACTGGCCAGAGTGCTGAGGGAAAGAGCAGCTGGCCGTGGCTGCGAGGGCTTCCGTGAACGCTTGCGAACCTTGATCAGAAGAATGACCAAGAAGATGATGAGGATCAGGAAGATGACGCAGCCAGCACCAATAGCAGAGAATACGGCAATCTTTGATCCCAGAATACCATCATCTTTGTTGTCCTGGTTGATAGTGTCTAGTTGAACAAAGGAACATTCTCAAGTAAATTCAAATTCTGCAAATGATAGATCAAAAATGAAATTTAAATACTTTTTTTAAGTGATACCATGTGACATGGTGTCTGGACTCTAAGATTTGCGCAGGAGCTAGGGTAGAGTAGTACAAAAGAGTACTTTCTGATGAATATTAAAATCTTTCATCCCAACGGATAAAATAAATAAATAAAATAAAACAACATTATAGATAATAAATAGAATTATATATAAATGTATATTTAAGTTTAGATTTTTATTTTATACTGCAACAATTAACTTGTTAGCGCTTTAACAATAGATACAATTAAAAATATCCAATTTTTTTAATTTAACAAAAGAAATGTGTACACTGTATAATGTATATTTAAGTGCTCTGGGTGGAGTCTGAGAATTATTTGTTTACATTTAGATATCTTTTTCTATTTATTATTAGATATGTTTATAAATATGTATGTATTATATTATTCTAATGCTCAATTTAGATTTGGATACATTTCATATATGTTTTGTGCAAAACAAAAGTGAATTTTGGACCTTAAAACAAAACACTTTCTTTAAACTGAGAACTACAAATTTAGAATCCGTTGCAAAATAAATCTCAGCAAACTAGATTCTGAAATTTTGTAAAAAGTGAAAATGCATAACAGTAAGAGAAAAAAAAAAGTGTCTTACACCATGTCATGATCAGTGGTGAGAAAAGAGGAAAGTATTCCAGTACATTGCAATGCATTATGATGGACCTTTGCACCAAGACACATTCATTCTTTGCAAAAGCACATGCACAAAAAATGCTGATATATTGTACAATCCATATTTCATAGGAATGAGGCAAAAGAGGGCTTTTTGCACATCAGATTTTGTTTTATCCTTTGACTGGCTGGCGTATTGGGTGGACACAGCCTTGCAAAAAAACGGAGGCTCTAGTGGCTGAAATTCAAGAAGAGAAAAAAATCTGTTTTTATACATTTAAAGGGCAGATGCCAGAAATTCCCTTCACCTCAGTCCAACCCTGCAGTCTAACTTTAATGGCTGTGGATAGCTCTGTCTCTGTCTTTATCGCCTTCCGGCAGCACTTAAAGAGGTGGAAAGAATAAATGTTAAAATATCTGAGAAAATGGCATACCTCTGTTCCCAGGCTCCAGAGGATTGTCCAGGTCTGAGTTAGCAGGGTTGGAGCTGGCATCGGGTTCAAGCATTGGCGATTCAGTCTGTTCTGTGTCATGCACCATAGTGTTGGGGTCTGGAAAAATAAATAAATAGTTAAGTAGCAAAAGCTGAATAACATATGCATCTCACACAAACTAATTTTGTTTGGTGACCAAAGCCAGATATTAAAATTTCTCTCAAAATTTAATTTGCAGCTTTTGTTAAAAGCACAAAGCAAAATCAATAAGCTGTGGTTATTAAACATTTCCTTTTCTGAACCATCCACATTCATGCTCATCACTCTTAAAATGCTCTTCTTTAAGGCAGAAAGAAATATTTTTAACACCATATGCATGTGTTTTCTGTTTGCTGCGGTATACACAGCAAATCTTTTACACATACAGTACTGTGCAAAGGTTTTAGGCAGGTGTGAAAAAATGCTGTTGCTTCAAACATGATTGTGTCTCAACCTACGTGTCACATTGATGATCATTAGCACCTGTTTGGTAAAATTGGTTGATCACACACCTGACTATAATCCTACAAAATCCCTGACTTTGTGCAAATGTACCTATAAGAATTGATGCAGTTTGAAGGCAAAAGGTAGTAACACCAAATATTGATTTGATTTAGATTTATCTTTTGTTCGCTCACTTTGCATTTTGTAAATTGATAAAAATAAACAATCATTATTTAAATTTCTAAAAGCATTCTTTGTTTACAGCATTTTTTCACACCTGCCTAAAACTTTTGCATAGTACTGTATTTTTCAAATTAATAAGACACAAATGACTAAGTAGCCTCATCACTAAATACAATATTAAGTACTGGAGAGAAATAATGAGAGTTTATATGCCTAGGGTGCATCTTCTAAATCTCCTAAATAAACCCACTGAATCAGGCTATAAGGGAAGTGTGCAGACTGTTAAAAAAGTGGCTACCCACACCTAAGAAATGAATCAAAATTACAGCACTACCATAAGAAACGTTTCATATCAAAATAAGATACTAACCTCCCGTTGAACAAACATGCAGCGGAATGTGCTTTCTGCATATGCCAATTAATCTCAAAAAAAAAAAAGCAGAGAGATATGGAAAAAACTGCACATTTACTAGCTAGCAAAGGCAACACACAAGGGATATGTCAAAATTGGGTTAAGGTGGTTATACATTAAGTTTTTATTGTTATTCATTATTCATACTGTTAAAAGGCCATAATATATCTTATTCATTGCGGTGGTTCAGGGACTGTCTGAAGAAGCACATATACTTCTGCTCTGAAAAGAGAGCAAGGTTATACTGTGATGTGAGGAGCAACTTTGGCTGGAAAACAAAGGTTTTATCGGCTGCCCTCGGTGGCTCCTGTGTGTAGCGTTTTGAACTGAAGCACACATTTCCGGCTGTCCACTGTGCGTTCAGGCTGGGGGGGTTGGGGGGGTGGGTTTCAGGGGAAAGTCAAACTGAGATAATTGTTATCCCAGCTTGACGAAGCCTCAGTGATATCAGATCTCCTCCATTCCCCCTCCCTTTTTTGCTCCTCTTATCTTTCTGTCCCTGGTGGGTCTGGTTGGTGTGTGTGTGTGGAGGGTTGAGAGCAGAGGCTACTCTGCTCTTTCCATTGTGGTTGAACTCCACTGGTGTCCTAGCACAGTCCAGACCAATAAGAGGCTATAGGACCAAAGCTAATAGCTAGCAGCGCTATTTCCTTATTTCCTACACCCCACACCAAAAACAGGCCCAAGACCTCTCATTTTTTTCTTCATCTCATTTCTTACATCTCATCTCTTTCTTTCCCCTTAATATTCATAGCCTGGATGCAGCTTGGGTTCTGGGCTAATGCAGAGAGATTTTGCCACTCATCGTCTCTTTGGCTGTCCATAATAAATGGATAAGGTGCAGTTAAATGCATGCAAGCGTGCCATAGCATGGGTTCTGGAGGGTGGAAAAAGGTGAGTTTGGACAGATACACAAGGCAACTTTACATACACAGGAACGGGGGCCAGTCTTATAGTCTGACTGTAAATTCCTGTGCCTGGAGTGAGAAAGTTTATGGAAAGGATCTTGTTAAACTAGTGTCTTACACAAAGGTCATAGCTATGTATCTCAAAAAACTTTAATTATCGCTCATCCATTTCGAAGGCCACGGCTGGTTCCAATTCAGTCTTGGGTGCATATTTCTGTTTTGTAGATTTCCAAGCCAGCTCGCAAACATGCAATTAAGAAATGCTGGTGTGCAGATGTTTTTTCTTTGTGCCTTTTGCATTTCAGTTTCAGACCTTATGAACTACATAAGCTTTTTGTAAACTGTTGCCAAACTTCATGAAATTTTGATTCCAACCAAAACTGTCTTAACACATGCTTGATTGGGCTAATAGTTTGTGCTGTGAATGAAAACCTTTTATCGTTCATAATTTCTTATTTCGGGGCAGTGGTGGCCTAGTGGTTAGGGCGTCAGCCACATGATCGGAGGATCGGGGGTTCGAACCCCTTCCCAATGGGTTGCCCTGAGGTACCCTTGAGCAAGGTGCCGTCCCCGTCCCGCTCCTCCCTGCGATGGGCTGGCGACCTATCCAGGGTGCATCCCCCGTCCTCGCCCTGTGTGTGCTGGGTTGGACACCAGCACTCCCCCGCGACCCCGTTTAGGACAAGCGGCAGATAATGGATGGATGGAATTTCTTATTTCTTTCTTACATTATTACTCTATGGCACAAACACTATTCCATTTAAATTCAGTATATGTGAACAATACTTATTCTGAAAGCAGGCAGCTGACATTTTGCTAAAAAACTGGATTCAAAATTCTTTATGCATTGTTACACCTCTGTAGTTTTAAGACTTACCTTGTCCAACCTTCATGATAACTTTCATTGACCGGCTCTTGCAGACACCTTCTTCTCTATTCTCCAAGCCTTCTAAAGACCCATTGGATGTGGCTGTAGCAAGAAAAGCAAGGCAAAGGAAAAATAAGTATAAAAGCCTGCCAAAAATATTACAAAGCTTGACATCTTTCTATAGAGGATAAATAAAAGAATATATATAAAAAGGCCACTATGATATCTAAACATTCAAAGAAGCACTACCTCTGCCCTGTACTATATTATTATTATTGTTGTTGTTGTTATCATTATTATAGACTTTTAAACAGACTTCATAGGTTGGTTTCCCAGAATAGGTTAATCTCAGACAGATATTAGCCATTAGTAATGCAATTTAGACATAGGCACTATGAGTTTAGAACTGAGAATCATGAATTATAATTCACAACAGACAAACATGTCAATCAGGAAAGTACTATTTAATGCTAAAATTATGTGCAGAGCCATAATGGAAGACTGTGCTATGTGGGATATACCAGCCTGATTGCATACTTGGGGCAGAACTCTATCTTTCTCATTAATGTCACGATAAAAAAAAAAAAAAAAAACAGATGTAAAATAATACCGACCAATGTTTATCTCTGTGAATACTTTGTGCCAAGAAGAATTATTGCTAGGAGCTGGGGGCCTGGGAGCTCAGCTTTCCCTTTCTGCATGGCTTGTAATTAGGAGGCTGGTGGCTGCCTAGGGCCAGGGCCTTTTACTTCAGGGGCTTGTCTTCTATGTTAACATCATATAAGGAGTGGGGAAAGGGTGGAGATGGACCCTGTTTATAAGCCGTTACGTCTCACTTCACAACGATGAAGTCACCAGCCCTGGCAGACAGACGCAATAATTTTATAAGGTTTATTTTGCCCTGAAAAATTAACTAGCAGAGAATGTGCATTACTGAGTCCCATAGCATTGCAAAAGCTATGGCACATGGGGTTCCTTTCTGTTCGTTGTGTGAAGCACTCCATGCTTTTCACACTGGCTTCTTGGCTATTTGATCTTCAACCTCTGTCACCCCCACATCACAGCCTTTTCATCTTCCTTCCCCCACTCCTTTTCCTCAGTCTCATTCACTGCCAGCTAAGTCCTTGTTGACTTCATTTAATCATCAAGCTTAAAAATGACATAAGTAACCATTTGGAGCCGCAGTCATTTAATCAGATCTCAGCCAGAGACTGAAAGCCTCTGTGCAACTGCAGAACAATGGTTGCCACTGAGAAAACGAAGTGCTGCTCAGACAGGTAGCTCCCTCCCTAACCCTGGGGCTGGGAGCTATCACAAACTGGTTAACCTCACAGTGCCTTCTTTCCGCTTAATTTTTTTTTCTTTGTCAGCTACAGGAATCGGCAAGGTCATACAAAAAAAAAAAACAAGACAAATATTCTTGGCTCTTCTTATTTACATTACATTTACATTACATTTACATATTGCTAAGAGTATTCCTTCCAGAATGTTCATTCCTCACCCCTTGTTTACTGACTTTTTAAATATCCTTCCACATTGAATATGCAACCATCCCTGCTGCATTCCCAAAGTGTTCTAGTGACCATTTGTCTTTTTAATGAAAGAAACAAAATAGACAATTTATTCCATTTAGCAAGACATTGAAAATTAATTGCATCCTAATGTAAAAAAATTTTCCTGAGAAAATCAGTATTTTAATTTTTTGTTTGATAAGTGAAAGTGGTGGTACATATGTTGTTTTCTTTTTTTCCTATTTTTCCTATGTTTTCTTCAGCTCTATGGGAGAGTAAAAGAGCTCCATCGTTTACTCCAATGTATTATATCAAGTCAATGTTCATGTATTGGCACAGGCTTTTACACTGTGAGGTGCACCCAACAAGTGTTGAACATTATTAAGGAATGAGGTTATAGCTTGGGATGCAAACTGGCAGAGGCAACAGTGCAGATCAGATGCAAAAATGGGAGAGGGTGGATATGACTTGAGAAATATGTCAACTAGGACAAAAGGCCTTAAAGAGCTGGAGGTGGCAGTCTAAAACCTAGGCTCACCCACACATAGCTCATGGATTATTAATGTCCCACTCGACTCTGGAGATGCATAATAAACAGCAAATGATTCATGGTGAAGACAGTGAATTTATTCCAAGGGGTCACCTGAGTGACCTAATTTTCCCAGACAACAGGGTAAATATAGAAATGAGGCTGGTACACCAGTGGGGATCTATCTTCAATATTTTCCCATTCATTCCCAAAGGAGGCTTTCCATTCTCCCCTTCAACCAAGTAATTTGAATCAGGTAATGAAAGAAAATGTAGGGGCTGAATAA
Organism: Hepsetus odoe; assembly: GCA_017165825.1. Classification (NCBI taxonomy): domain Eukaryota; kingdom Metazoa; phylum Chordata; class Actinopteri; order Characiformes; family Hepsetidae; genus Hepsetus; species Hepsetus odoe. The sequence continues at coordinate 11,081,198 of CM029376.1, forward strand.
TTTTAAAAATGGAAGCCCGATTTGTTTAAGACATAATTCTATACCCGAAAAGACTGAGAAAGGACATAAAATTGATATACTTAAATGGCTGGTTAAGTATAATTCTACAAATTAAAAAGTACAATCAGTTATTACATCTATATATATATTTTGGCCCTTTTTTTTTTTTTTTTTTTAAAGTTATTACAGTTTTTACAACAATCATTGCTTCAATAATCCAGTATATTAAAAAAAAAAACAGAAGTGTGCTGTGCAGCCATGCAGATATAAAATTCCTGCACTATAAATGAGCCATTGTGGTTTAACATTCTGGACAGAAGAAAAAAGCACATTCCATTTGCACACCATTAATTCATCTTGAATACACACAAACTTTAAATGCTTTTTTATATCAGAGAGGCTGTCTCTGGTTATGACTCAAAAGACATACCTAAAACGGCACATACTGTCTTTGTGAATGAAAATTATCAACAGGAAAACGATGGTGAGAGCTTTCTTATACAAGCTAAAGGCCATTTCATGCCAAGAGAAAGGTTACTATACTGAAAATGTCTTACACATTAAGCTTAGTTTGTGCTACTGGAGCATCTGTAATACCTTTAAAAAGTATTGTGATATTACATTTTTCTAATATTTCGGTCATATCTTAATCTCAGCACATTAGTTACATAATACATTTTTAAGAGAATATGGGAGAGTTATGAGACAATATGAAATAAAACTGCTTTCTTTTGCTGGTGTAATTATATTTAGTTTATTTCATATGTTTCTGCAACACATGATGCTAATGTTTAAAAAATAAATAAATAAATAAATTATAGTTAACACTGGGACATAGGCAGGTTAGATGTAAAGCAAGATGTAAGGCAAGTGTACCAAAGATGTTAGGTAAGTTGTGGGTGGTTGCTTGCAAGCATGAGTTAAGCCCTTCATTAGAGACAGAAAGCTGCTGAGGAGTAATACAGAATAAATGGCCAGTCACTCAACAGCCTCATTGTAAACTGTGAGTGATGAGATGAGAGTTGGGAGGACAGCTTTTAACCCTCATGGAGTGTCTCTTATACTCTTCAGTCAAACTCTCCTTGCTGATTTGTTACAAGCTTTGTACTGTTTGGATGCAGATTGCATTTTTATCTTTAATCTCCTTCAATACAAAACTTTGGCACTGAAAATTGTTTAAATCTTCTTAAAATATTCTGTTCATTCCTAGACCTTTTAGAGCTTAGCTGTGATGCAAAGGAAGGTAAACAGGGCACTCTGGAATGCAACTAAATCTGAGTGAAATGAAGGATGTGGAATAACATGCAGACGTTGGGGATCAGAACCATTCATCTGTCTCAAACCATATCAGATTGTTTTTTGCCTTCATCCCACAAAAAGGGGGAAAGACTTGTATTTCTCTGATTATATGACCTTCAACACAGAATAGTTCCTACAATAGTTTATTATGTTTACCATGTGCATCTTTTCCTTTGATCAAACAGCATTGTAGTGTACCTCAATTCCACACACTCTACGTCTGGTAGTATATTTATATGTCCTTTAAAAAGTTATGTCCTTCACCAATAAAGTCATAACAGTCCATTTTGCAAAGCTAATAGATTAGCAATGCATGTCTTAGGGTGGACCAAATGTAAAACACTTAGCAAGGCAGTGTCATTATATTGTTGTCATTTTGTAATCCTTCAGTTTGGCTTCAGCAGCACTCTCTTATCACTTAACTACAAGATGAATACCATGAGATGAAAATATTAGCATCTGTATAATCTATTCATACAGAATATGTTATACTCATTCTGACTAGGAAATTCTTGGGCAAAGGCTTATTTATATACAAATTTCTGAAAATTGTAAAAATTACAACATAGAAAAAAAAAAACAGATCTGGGTAAAAATAAGTAGTCAGGGTCAGTTTGACTGTTAATTTTAATGTTAAATACTCATGTCCAAAATGTGACACTGTATGCAAGACAAATATGACAACCAGCCATTACTTGAAAGTTGTTTACATCTGCAGACTCCATATCAACCCTGATCAATGAAGTAACACTAACTTGCATTCTGGAAAGTCCAGGAAATAGCTGTCTCAACAAACCATCCCCAAACCCTGGGAAGACATTTTGGGCACTAAATCAATACTAACAAATGGTGATAGTCAATTAGAGTCTAGTTTTCGATCCACATTGAAAGGGAAAAATAATTTACAGAGTCATAAAAAATCACTAGCTTGCCATAATGCCAAATGGCAAATAGAAGGCAATCACAGCAAAAAGTTATCACAGTTATGTTACAATGCTATTTGGTTATTTGTTATATAATTAATGGTTATAATGATTTTATTTACAATTATTGTCAATATTTTCTGGTTTTTAGTTTAGTGTACATTGAATTTTGTTTTTCACTTTGTTTGCATCACTAATGCATTGGCTTTTGAATCCTAACCATTATCCCCCCTTCCCACTTTGCTAAAGAATCCTTGGGGTTGTGAAAGGCGCAACAGAGTAAAATAAAAATTTTAAGTTTAAATCTATTAAGTCTGATTTTTTCCTTTGTTGGCTTTATTTATGAACACTCATGAACTTCTGGTCAATGCGTGTAAAAGAAAAACACAGCACCAGTTACTGCAGTAACATGAGCTTGTATGCTGGACAAAACCAAAACCAAGAATTCAAGTTAATCTACGAATATTTTCCCAATGTCTCTTGGGTGTAAGATTGGTCAGACACGGCGCAAGTAATTTTTTAAAGAATCTGAAAATGATCTAAGAATCTGAAAATGATCTAAGAATCTGAAAATGATCATATATTTTCTGTTGAATGATGGCCTGGGGAGCTTTTCACAGTTTTATCCATGCTTAACAATTTCTAATGATTGATTCACATAATTCACACTCCATTTAAACTTTTTAAGATAGATGTGAAACAGTCAATTACTGCCAGTTATTTATACAGACAAGAAAGATGTTAACAGTCACCAAAAACTTAGTCGCTTAGTAGCTCTAGCTTGCCAGTTTCTTTTTTAGGCCTACTTTCGGGGCAGTGGTGGCCTAGTGGTTAGGGAGTTGGCCACAGGATCAGAGGATTATGGATTCAAACCCCTTACCAGTAGGTTTCCCGTAGGTTTCCCTGAGGTACCCTTGAGCAAGGTACTGTCCCTGTCACGGTGTTTGCATGGGTTAAATGCAGAGGTCCAATTTCATTGTGGTTCACTGTGTGCTGGGCTGTGACCTTGCAATGACAAGAATATTCACTTAAACATTTAAAGAATAGCCCTGCAGACCATAAATAGTGACCAAACAAGTTTGATTGTGAAGTATGAAATATCCAGATGATATTAACCCCCATAATCTTATTTCAGCATCGCACCTTATATATGTTTAATACATTCAGAGTACAAATGGTCTTATAGGTACATAAAACATAAAAGAGAAAAAAGTGTCAAATGAAAGATTTAAGTGAGAGGACAATTTAGCAGAAAACAGGCCTGTTCTTTATTTGGACATATGTATATGTCTGAAGGGCTGATCTGTGAATCTGTAAGTGTATTTGTGACGTACACATATATTATTCTACATGTCTGTACTGGGACTTCCACTTCCTTGGCTGTGAATCTCAAGCACATCTGCAGTGACCTTAACAAAAGCAGCCTTCCAGTTTGTTGACTGCAGGCTTCTAGTTGTGAGCAATAAGTTGGGTGCCACAAAATGTGTGCACTAACTCAAATAAAACTATGCTAGACTATGTATTCCCAATTCCCTCAAGCTGATTTAGTGAAAAAGGTTATATTTCCCTTCCTTATTGGGCTTTTGCAGGTCAAAACTTCATGCTTGTTGCCGTTTTCAACCTTTCAAACTTTTTTAACTTCAAACTATTTTTTTCCATTCATTTTTGTTAACAATACATCCAAAAGCTTTTTGCTTAATGCACTACAATTTGTTCTTATACATTGTATTATGTATTGCATCCTGATGTTATATTTTCTTACATTTTTATGTTTGCTATATCGCTTACATTTACTTTGGCTGTACATGTGACCCATTGATCTGTTTAGTGCAGTGGCCTGTTTTTTGCAATCCTGCACTTTGATGAGGGCAGTCACATTTCATTAAATCCAAACCCTGTCAGGCCAAGCAGCCCATGAGTTCCAGAGGACTCAAGCAGACCATCTGTCCACCATGGAGACTCATTGTGCACAGCAAGAGAGAGAAAAAGAGAGAGAGAGGCTTATTGCCCCCACCTGTCTATAGCAAGCCAGCTCAAGCATGTCAAAGCCCCTGCAGGAGCTCACTGTGGCCCTGTGAACATGCTGTGTAGATGAACTGGTTTCTACTGAGCCCTCACGATACGCATACATACAGGTACCACGGTGGCACACGTTTCTGTCTGTCTCCAAAATGCTACAGAACAGACAGAACTATGCTTATGCCATAATTATTAGAACCTGATTATTTGATAGGTTTTCACAATTAAATGCTACTTCTATTGCCCATCTCTCAACTGATGCTGGAAAAATCTGGACTGACCAAAATTAATTGAGAGGTTTGACCTAATGTCAAATTCATCCTGAAACTAGGGCCTAGGTAAACAAAACTGTGAGAAAGAGTGAGAGAGAGAGAGAGAGAGAGAGAGAATGGAATGTGTCTGTTGTGCTCACTCAAAACCCTGGCAGGGATCATATATGGACCTCAAAATGGATGTTGCTAATTACATCCTTGCAAACTTTAAACTTTCCCTGCAATCAGTTGCAGAGAGAACAGATCTGAAGTCAGGCCATGGTGACATGCAACAAAAAAGGCACTGGGATTCAAACGTGTAATTGTCAAACAAAAAGCAATGGATTTTTTAACCCACCCCCCCCCCATACAAAAAAGAGAATCCCTGGCCAAATATGACTCTAATATAAAAAAATCTTTTTGGTCAGGTCGGCCCATTTATTCTTTAAATCTGTAACAGGCCATGGCCAAAGCATGCAAAAACCGCGTGAATGTATGGCTAAGCAATCAGAACCATGTGGTGTGTGTGATGCAGATCTCCTGGCTGCATGGGGAGGTTATGATATACAGATGGAAGGAGCTGAGATCACAGTCAAATGTCAGGGTATTAAAATAGACACATGAAGCCTCAAAAAGTTCTACCAAACAAAACCAGCCGAAGCTACTAGCCCTACGCTTTCATTTCAATCGTACAAAACAAAGAGTGAAAATAATTTACTGTGAAAACCAAAAAGGATCTTGAAAGGGTGTACTCTAAGCCAAATAAACATGTGCGAAGAAATCATGGTAGTAACGTATAAAGAGGTAGCCACCTATAGCCCCAGTGTTCAGCACCTACATTTAAACTGATGAGGGTGTGTCGACAGACTTTTGACTGCACTTTAGCAATTTCTGGGAAAGTTGACTAGTCTTAGTCTTAACTTAACTTGCCAAGCCTTAACTTCGCATTATATTGGCTGTCGGGCTGCTCACTGAGCCTGTGCATAAGTCTGTGGAAACTTTTACTGTTCAATCAAATAGCTCAAAGACAACACCTACTCTTTGACAGAATCTTCACCATAATATGCAGTTTTCAGTGATGTAAAGAAACAGGACAAAGAAAGAGAAAGGGGGGGTAAGAGGGGGAGAGGGCAAGGCAGAGCAAGCTGGAAGAGGAAAAGTCTTCTTCCAGTAAATGTGCTCACTTGTTTGGCATTGAAATTGAGAACACATTTAGCTTGATATTATTAAATGAGTAAGTGACAAGTCCAGACAATTCCAGAATGTCATGACCCACTGCAGATCTTTCCTTACATACTGTGCTCCAGCAGGGTGTGCTGATATAAACCCAAGTAAAAGTGCTTGGTTAAATGATATAATCATGCACTGCTGTGATGCTCTGATATTTGATAATGATGTTAAAAAATGCCTCTCAGTGCAGTCTGGTATATTTAATGTTCTTGTCATTACAGTGGTCAGCAGGGGTCACAATCCCTCTACAGAACAATGTAGTGCACTCAAATGAACCGCATTTGATCATTTAATCTGTTTTAATTGTAAAGATGGCTTCAGAAGATGCAACTTGCAATAAGAAAATAACTGACACTGGTGTAATGCTAGCCGGACCAGTTTTTTAGTTCTACAAAATGTTATAATGGAAAACTTCACTACTTCTAAAATTGTTTTTTTTTTTTTTTAAACCAAAGATGACTAGACTCTGATTCTGATTCTGACTCTGATTCAAGCATTGCTGTCAAAGAAGGCTCTGATCTTTGTTAATATGTATACACATTACGAAGGACGGCGTAACCCAGCCACTAGAGATGCACAAGCCAGTGTATTTCTTCATGCCGGTCCCAAGCCCGGATAAATGGAGAAGTTTACGTCAGGAAGGACATCCGGTATAAAACTTTGCCAAATCAATATGCAGACAACAAAACAGACTTCCATACCGGATCGGTCCAGGGCCGGGTTAACAACGACCGCCACCAGTGGCTACAGGGTGCTGGTGGAAATTGGACTAGTGTTGGCCAAAGGAGAAGAAGAGGAGGAAGGCATGTCCAGAGGGAGGAGGAGAGAAAGAAGGAGAGGAGAGAGGAAGTGAGGGTAGGGACTTTGAATGTTGGCAGCATGACTAGTAAAGGTGGAGAATTAGCTGATATGACAGAGAGAAGGAAGGTTGACATTTTGTGTGTGCAAGAGACTAGATGGAAGGGTAGTAAGGCCAGGTATATTGGAGGAGGGTTTAAATTGTTTTACCATGGTGTGGATAGAAGGAGGAATGGGGTAGGTGTTATCCTGAAGGAAGAGTATGTGAAGAGTGTTTTGGAGGTGAAAAGGGTGTCAGGGAAGGTGATGAGTTTGAAGCTGGAAGTTGAAGGTGTGATAATGAATGTTGTTAGTGCTTATGCTCCACAAGTTGGTTGTGAGATGGAAGAGAAAGAAAAATTCTGGAGTGAGTTACATGAAGTGATAGAGAGTGTACCCAGGGGAGAGAGAGTTACGATTCGTGCAGATTTTAATGGTCATGTTGGTGAAGGGAACAGAGGTGATGAGGAGGTGATGGGTAGATATGGTGTCAAGGAGAGTAATGCTGAAAGTCAGATGGTTGTAGATTTTGCAAAAAGGATGGAAATGGCTGTAGTTAATACTTATTTTAAGAAGAGGGAGACATATAAGGGTGACATATAAGAGTGGAGGAAGATGCTCACAGGTATATTATATTCTTTGCAGGAGGGTCAGTCTGAAAGAGACTGGAGCCTGCAAAGTAGTGACAGGGGAGAGTGTAGCTAAACAGCATAGGATGGTGGTCTGTAGGATGACCTTGGAGGTCAAGAAGAGGAGGAAAGTGAGGGCAGAGTCAAGGATCAAGTGGTGGAAGCTGAAGGAGGAGGCCTGCAAGGTGGAATTCAGGCAGGAGTTAACATGGGCACTGGGAGGTGTTGAACAGCTACCGGATTGCTGGGAAACTACTGCAAAAGTGATAAGGCAGATGGCTAGAAATGTACTAGGTGTGACATCTGGAAGGAAGAAGGAGGATAAGGAAACCTGGTGGTGGAACCAAGAAGTCCAGGAGTGTATACAGAAGAAGAGGGAGGCAAAGAAGACATGGGACAGTCAGAGAGATGAAGAAAGTAGACAGGTTTACAAGGAGATGAACAGCACGGCGAAGAAAGGAGTGGCAAAGGACAAAGATAAGGTGTTTGGTGAATTGTATGAGAGGTTGGACAGTAAAGAGGGAGAAAAGGACCTATACCGATTGGCCAGACAGAGAGACAGATCTGGGAAAGATGTGCAGCAGGTCAGGGCAATTAAAGATAGAAATGGAAACGTACTCACAGGTGAACAGAGCGTGTTGAGCAGATGGAAGGAATACTTTGAGGGGTTGATGAATGAAGAAAATGAGAGAGAGAAGATTGTATGATGTGAGGAGAGTGAACCACGAAGTGCTGCAAATAAACAAGATGGAAGGGCAGCAAAGAAGAGGATGAAGAATGCAAAGGCTGTTGGACCAGATGACATTCCAGTGGAAGCATGGAGATGTTTAGGGGAGATGGCAGTTGGGTTCCTGACCAGATTGTGTAACACAATCTTGGAAAGTGAGAGGATGCCTGAGGGGTGGAGACGAAGTGTACTGGTACCCCAAGAATAAGGGTGATGCACAGAGCTGTAGAGGGATAAAGTTGATCAGCCACACCATGAAGTTATGGGAAAGAGTCATGGAAGCTAGGTTAAGAAAAGAGGTGAGGATTAGTGAACAGCAGTATGCAATTTTTGCTCAAAAGGTGTTGATGGAGAAATACAGAGAAGGTCAGAAGGAGCTGCATTGTGCCAATTTGGACTTGGAGAAATCATATGACAGGGTGCTTAGAGAGGAGTTGTGGTTTTGTGTGAGAAAGTCTGGTGTTACAGAGAAGTATGTGAGAGAAGTTCAGGATATGTCTGATACTGGTGTAACAGTGGTGAGATCTGCAGTGGGAGTGACAGATGCATTTAAGGTAGAGGTTGGATTACATGAAGGATTAGCACTGAGCCCATTCTTGTTTGCAATGCTAACAGGTTGACGGACGAGGTTAGACAGGAGTCTCCATGGACGATGTTTGCTGATGGTATTGTGATCTGCAGTGAGAGTAGGGAGCGGCTTGAGGAGAACCTGGAGAGATGGAGATCTGCTCTAGAGAGGAGAGGAATGAAAGTGAGTAGGGCAAAGACAGAATACATGAGTGTGAATGAAAGGGAGGAAAGTGGAGTGGTTAGGATGCAGGGAGTGGAGGTAACAAAGGTGGAGGAGTTTAAATACTTGGGATCAACAGTTCAGTGTACCGAGTGTGGACGAGAGGTGAAGAAGAGAGTGCAGGCAGGTTGGAATGGGTGGAGAAGAGTGGCTGGAGTGATTTGTGACAGATGGGTACCAGCTAGAGTAAAAGGGGAGGACAGTACAGGACAGTAGTGAGACCAGCAATGTTGAATGGGTTGGAGACGATGGCACTGACAAAAAGACAGGAGGCGGAGCTGGAGGTGTCAGAGTTAAAAATGCTGAGATTTTCATTGGGTGTGACAAGGATGAACAGGAATAGAAATGAGTATATTAGAGGGACAGCTCAGGTTAGACGTTTTGGAGACAAGGTTAGAGAAGCATGATTGCATTGGTTTGGACATGTCCAGAGGAGAGATGAGGATTATATTGGAAGGAGGATGTTGAAGATGGAGCTGCCAGGAAAGAGGAGAAGAGGAAGACCAAAGAGGAGGTTTATGGACGTGGTGAAAGAGCACATGCAGATGGTCAGTTTGAAGCAGGAAGATGCAGAGGACCGGAAGAAATGGAGACAGTTGATCCGTTGTGGTGACCCCTAAACAGGAGCAGCCGAAAGAAAAAGAAGAAGAAGAAGATTACGAAGGACGGTGTCTTGTATCATATATTCAATATCAGGTTCAAAAGTTAATTTACAACATCTAGGAATGTGTCGTCTCCCATTCTACTTCTGTGGTTAAAAATTTAAATATTAACAATGCACAGATTGATTTTAAATTAAAAGCCAATACTGCTGGCTCAGTCTTGTTATGTTTTCAAATGTTAAAGTATTGGTAAATGTATGTAATGCAGCATGCAGGAGCAACTACAAGTTGACATTTAATCTTTGTCAAAAAAAAGAACATCTTCATGAACAACTGACTAATGCTGTAACTGTAGTTTATTCCCACAAATGTGTAATTAATGCCTCCCTGCGATGGGCTGGCGACCTGTCCAGGGTGCGTCCCCTGTCCTTCGCCCTGTGTGCGCTGGGTTGGACTCCAGCACTCCCCCGCGACCCCGTTTGGGACAAGCGGCAGAAAATGAATGGATGGGTGTAATTAATGCAGTTATAAAGAACATAACTGTGAAAATCACACATTTTCAACGCTAAAACACGTTGGCTAAATGTGTGAGGCTGTCACTGGTCAGCATTTTTCCTGAGAGAAAAAAAACATTTTGTTCTATGTGGGAAACCTGATACTGCAGTCTGAAGATGTGCTAAAATATACACCATGCAACCATTGACTTTTTGCCTGTTAATAGCAATGAGTGCTTTTAAACAGCATAGAAACCTGTAGGTTTGCATGAAATAAGTCAATAAATGAATGACAGGTTTTCCAGTACATAAATTGGGAAAAAAAAGATGACTAAATGAGGTGGGAGAAAATAAAACGTAAAAGCAAAATCAAAAAAAGGAAAAGACAAGGGAGAAGGACAATTAAGCTTTTGAAAAGAAAGAATAATCATCTGTGCATGTGACCATCAAAGAGCAGAGATTACAATAGATGCTAGCTTCCATCATTGCTTTTTTTGTTTTGTGTCCTCAAACGTTTTACACCAAATCATTCACACAATGTTGTTGACAGGGATGCCTTAGTACAATTGTGCATCTGGTACAGAGGCATTAACAATCCATGTTCACTAGCCTCCATTACGCAAGCTGAAAAATGAGAAACCTTGTATGTGAAGAAGACTGTTTGCGGTTGAGCTGGAATGGAACACAGGCCATTGCATTTCACATTTCAGCTGAATTCACAGAAACATATTTGTTTCTTGCCAACAACCGAGTATTTATACCCTTATTTATATGTTGGACAACCACAATTATTTCCATCACAGCCCAGATTCCATGTTTGTTTTTTCATTACTTTATACATCTGCTGTTTAATCAAAGGCCTGTGAGCTTAACCACTAGAAAAATTCCCTATCATCATCTGAATTGACATCCTAACTTCCAGCACCCATCTTCACGCCAACATGGCAAGATTTTCCTTTCTTATTTTGGACTGTGACCAGCTTTTTTCCCCCATGGCAAAGACAGTGACTTATGGACAATGTTGACACATCATCAGAATCTAACAGTTATTTTTCCTTTAAATCTATTTGGTTAAAGGTTGAAATGCTGTTCTTTTTGCTGTTGTTTGGCCAGCAGTCTGCAGAACATACCCCTAGAAAAGTCAAACAGTGGCAAGGAGAAAGCTTTGTTTGTCATAGTGAAACAATCAAATTGGTGGGTTTCAAGCTGTGACTGGACTTAAGGGTTTGGCTGATGATGAAAGGCATCTAATATGTCTCTTGGCATATTGGATGGCATACGTGAGGAGCCCACTAGCCAGTGACAGCAGAAAAGAAAGATATCCCAGAAGCCTTCTCCAGCCACCCTGTGTCCTCTCCATTTAGCAGCAAGCCAGCTCCTGCCTGCCATACTCAGCCTCTGTTCTTTACATCCTGAAAGACAAGGCACTTAACAATACTGCAAAAGAGCCTTTTCCTAAGAAAAACAAATTGCTTGATTACCTGAAAAAGAAGTGTTTAATTTGAGTCTACATCACCCTGTGTCACAAATCTATATATCACAAAAGGGGATAAATGTGCAGAACAATAGCAGTGATTAGAAGTGACTATCAGTGATAAAACTGCACTCGGGGTTTGAAAGTCATTAGTATAATCTAACGGGCGTGAGGGCAGTCGTGCCTGGGCCAACTACTTTAACAAGAGTGTGAAGGCTAGGACAGGCAAGAGTGCTATTTATCAAAAATTAGAAAATATTAAGACAATATTAATTAACATGGCATAAATGAATGCCAGATGAAATCAGTGTAATGGTTCCTCATGACCATTCAGGGGTGGATTGGAGAAAAACAATATTCAACAGGGAAGAGTAGAGAGATCACAACAAAATTAGGGCATGCGGTAAATAGAAAGATGGATTGTAGATGTAGAAAAAACCACGTCTTCATCTGTGAAATAAAACCAGCTTCCCTGTTTCTGTTTCTCATCCACACATCTTCAGGTACATTCTCATTTGGGTCACATTAGATCCCCTCATCTGCCATTCTGGCAATGCTTTTAACCTCGACCCTTTTTGTGAGACTGCCGATCCTATCTGATTCTCCTTGAGAGAATTTTCCCACGCAAAACATTAACAGAAAGAAAGTGACGGCCTTTGGTTGAGAGTGTACGCTTCAAATGGGAGGATGGAAAAAAGTGCATGAGGCTGTACCTCTGTGTTGGAGCGGGAGTGGAAGCTGTCACTATGAATCATGGTTACCTGTTCATAATACTACAGGAAATCAGTGTGGTTGTGGTCTAGTGATAGCGTAAGATTTTTACCATAGCATGATTACAGACAAAGAGGTTGCAGGATCATATCCCATCTCCAGCACTCCTGAGCAAGACCTTTAACACCAAATTCCTCCAGGAAGTCGGGAAAGCAATGGAAGTCGCTCTGGATAAGAGCATATGCTAAATGGTGGGTAATGCAGCAAAAATGTATACATTTTTAAAAGCTCTTTACTTTACATACAACACACATCAAATCACTGTGAGCCCATTTTATTCTCTAAAACATAATTTATAATTCAGATTAAGGATTAATATTCCTTATACAAGAGCTCCTAAGAACAGGCAATGTCTACAACATGCTCAAAAAACATTCTTTGTTGATGAGTCACTAGTGACTGATCACTAGTGATGAGTCACCCTTATAAATAACACCAAAAACAAATTTACTAACAAAACATGTAAGACAGAGAATAGCCTTAACACTTGTCTAAAGAAGCAGGGGATAAAAAGTGCATTTGTAGCCTTTTAATGAGTTTAATGACTTCAACGGGGCTTGATCAGGAGCCATCAGGCAAGCTTTTGTTGTCCAACCTGCCATGCTGGTGACCCGGACCTTGAGGTCTCTGTGATGCCAAATGGCAGCAGAGCCTGAATTTAGATCAGGAGGTTATCACTGTCCATATCCCTGCTAGGACCTACAGATCCCTGGAGTCAATGAGTAAGCAGAGTCCAAGCAGACAGACCTCATCGTATACATAGCTATGGGGCTAGGCTGCTGAGTACTGGGCAGGAGGGGAGGAAGGGTATGAGACCTAAAGCTAACTGGATTTACAGCGTTACCCCCTAAATGGAGAAAGGATAGGGGAAAGTCATTGAGGAACAGAACAAACTTAGACGAAACTTGGAACTTATCAGAAGGAGACAAACAGCTTAGTCATAAAGCTAGCAAATAGGTTTTGCCATGATTCTGGTGTGAAAAAGACAGCTGAAACTTCATATAATAGGCATTTTTACCATAGCATGCTCCACTTTTTCGAGAGATCATAACAAATGGGTTTGGAAAAAGCATCTACTTCCTGTGTGCCCTCTCCCCACAGCTCATTAAGGCTGTGGCTGTGCTTACATGAATGCACAAACACATCCATTATGTAAAAGATAGATGATGTGTGTCACTATCTATGCAATGTGGGTAAAAATAAATCCCAGTCCCTCTAAATGCGCAACTTCTGCATTGAGGTATTTTTAATCAACACATGACAGGAAAATATGAGGAAAATTTTAGTCTATACTTTTTCCCTCAAAAAATCGTTAACATTTTGCTAATAAATATTACAGTGTTACAGCCTGACACAGAATGGAGAGCTCTTTAGCATCCAGGAGATAAGCTCCTTGGTACAATACAGACATGGTGATGAAAAAGGAATGCTTTGGCTTACATGTGATGTAGTAGTCTTTGTTCTTTTTGAACTCGAGGCCCATGTAGTTGGGGCTGAATTCTTGGAACTTGATAGTAAATTTGATGTCCTTCTCAGGTTTATTGCATGTGACCAGGACATATGGGTCCAGGACGGTGCTGCATGACTCCACCTGTTCCTTCTTTACAAGGTATAGCTTGTAGTACTCATATAAATAGCTGGGATCTGCCTTGGGACAGATAATATCCATCTTGTCTCCAATATCAGGATAGATCACCAGACCTTTACCACTCTGGAACCTACAAAAGAAAAAAAAAGCATTAATTAATGTCAATTCCAATTCTTTTCCAAGAGGCATCTCAAGCAGTACTGCACCGATGTCAAGTCAAGTCAGTTTTACTTATACAGTGCTTGTAACAACCTTCATCACAAAATGTTAAGCTTTAAGATGAGGTCTGAGGGGTCTGAGCCCCTAGTGAGCAAGCCAAAGGTGACAGGGGCAAGGAAGAACAAATTCATAAAGCAAGACAAAGCAACATTGTTTCATTTAGTGGCAAGAAATTAAAAAGCAATCATAAGCATGTAAGTGCTATTAATTTGTCTACAAAGGCGCCCTGTAAAGAGTGATACAAATTAAGGCAAGTAGTTTTAGTGAGTAGAGACCTGATGTTAGGGGACTTCATTTTCTAATTTTCAGAATTTTTCTTTGTTATAATGCAATAAGTTCCATGTATGTATTCCATTTTTATTTAAGCCAATTTTCTTTGAACCAACCTGATTTTTTGTAATGCATGTAATTGCATGTAATGCAATGTAATGCATAAGGCTTTTTGCTAATCTCTCTTGCAATGACAAGGGTTGTCACTTTCACTTTATTTCCTTTCCATTTGTGACAACATTGTTTCCAATTTGCTGGTTTGAATGGGGCAGAAAAGAGGTAAGTCATGCTTTGAAGATGAACTATTCATCTAAAAGAGAGCAAGAACACTGGCCCAAATAAAAGAGCTGATGTGAGCTGTTTAGGTTTGGTAAAAACAAGAAGAATCTTTGCTGTGGACTTCTGGTGAGCTTAAAATGTCAAGAGGATTCAGCATAGCTGTCCTAGTTACCCAAGCGATTAACCAAGACAGGCTCAAAGCAGTAAACATCAGTACAGTTTCCTTTACATGTATTCTAATCACCAAATTCCAAAGCAAGAATGTAATTCTCAAAAGGTAAGACAGGACTATGCAAAATATCAACAGAAAAGGTAAAACAAACTCATCTGAAAATCTTTTGAAATGTGAAAGTTATAATCTTATCTTAAAAACATTTTCATTACATCATCACTGTTGGAATAACCAAAAAAATTCAGATTCTCCTCACATGGTCAAGAATTACACTGTATCGTCACATTTTCTCAAGCTGTATGAAATCAAGATATAAAAGAGTCAGGATTTTAATGAACTCTCCTTGAAAATAACTATTACGGGATTAAGGCTTTTGGCAATCCCTGTTTCCTTCCCCTCGGAACTGGAATGGGGCCCTAAAAAACACTACAGATTATGTGGTGAAAGAACTGGCCGCTATGGGAAATATTCCATCAGGCAAGAAAAACTGTTCACAAATGGATAACCATTGGTTGACATGCATTGTCTGGCGCTTAAGGTGTAATTTTTCAAAGAGATAAGAAGAAATAGACATCCTTTGTCCTAACCTCTCCAGCTATTTGCTTAGTTTTCACTTGTGAGCCCATTTATGCCCTAGAAGACAAGACCTCAATCTTCTTCTAATTGGATTTACAAGATGTACCAGTGAGGCATAAACAAGTTGCCAAGGCAACAATGGGCTTTGTTGCTGACCAGCCCACCTACCCCCCCCCCCAATGTCCCTTTGTCTCACTATCTGTCTGTCTCTCTCTCCCTGCCTCTCTTTCTCCCTCCCTCCTGTGGCACAAATCTAGTCTTAAAATTTAACAACACAAAGTTAAGCTTTTTAACACTGTGTAACTGAGCTAAATATAATTAAAATGAAGACAGAATTAATTTAGGCATCCTTATTAAAAGTAAGTGGACACATTTACTTGGTATTTACTTGGGTTTGATCCATCAACGACACATAAAATAACATCTATAGAAGAAATCGTCAAAATAGACTAACAGTTATGTTTAGTAATGGAAATGGTTTTAAAAGTTTAAAGCATAAGAAGGAATAATGATATTTGGATTCTTTTTCCAGGTAAATCATCTCTTTGCACCCAGCAGCCTTTGTGAGTTTGCTGCTCCTGTTTTCCCAGGCTTTGTTATGTGTTAAGCATAATGAGGTTTTGGCTCAGTTTGAAGGCTGGAAGTGTCGTCGCAGATGTGAGCTCGGCAGTATAAAAAATAGGGCAGCAATTAGTGTTTACCCCATTTTAAAAGCCTTACACTTGGCAACAGTAATCTCTGTTAGCTTCCATAATTGGAAGCTAAAGTTAACCGCAGAGAATGTGCCACGCACTTTCCTACTGTTTTCATATCTATTCGGGCAGTTTACAGCTATTTGATTTAGCTCTGTGACAATCCACATATGGGGTGTAAGCGAGCTAATGGAGAACATCTGCTATATGAGAGCAGGTAAAAAAGTAAAGGATCTTCCTCTAGTTAATCATGTATCAAAAATATGTTAATTCGTTAATTAATGTTTTGAGCTCTACTGTCCTGCTGCCCTTAATCAGGAGTCAGTTCTGTTCACAGGAGGGTTTGTGGGAAGATTGTGGGTTCGATTCCCTCACCAGTAGGTTGCCCTGAGGTACCCTTGAGCAAAGTACAGTCCCCGTCACTGCTCCCTGGGTGCTTTCAATAGCTGCACAGTGTTTGCTTGGGTTAAATGCAGAGGTCCAATTTTGTTATAGTTCACTGTGTGCTGTGCTGTGACCTCGCAATGACAAGGGTTGTCACTTTCTTTTTTCAAAGGTTTCAAAATATTGACTTCAAGAACTGACTTTTCACTTGCTGCTTAATAGACCCCACCCTAGCAGGTTCCATTGTAATGTCCCCCTTGACTGTTCCACAGTAATGTTATCCACTTCACCTGTCAGTGGTTTAAATATTGTGGATGATTTACATACATCAAGCTTATTTACTTTGTGTCTTTTACTGATTAATACTGAAAGAGAAAAAAATTTGGAAGAGAAAGTTTTTGCTATAGATTGTAAATTTAAACAACTAACTATGCAATAATGATGTCATTGCTGACATCATTGGAGGAGTAGAAAAATCTCTCTGAGTACCCCAATCCTTAACTCTCCACACCTCCCCTTCAGACATTCCAAGAAAGAATATAGGCGCATGATTTGGCACCCCCCTCCACTCCAGCATAGCACCCAACACCCCTATGCTACAAAAGAACAGTGGGGTGTTGGAAAAGACAAGAGAGCTAGACTATACCTCCCCCTACCCCTCAACTGTCGCCATTCATATATCCCTGTGCATGCCCCTTGTTGGCTATGAAATAAGGCAAGATCCAAATCCTGATTTGTTTGTCTGCAGAACCACTGGCACTGAAAGCTAATGCTGAATGAGAAAGAACATATAAAGCAAACTAAATTGTATTTCACAGAAAACTTAAATCTAACTTTTTTTTTATTTTAAATGAAATGCTTTATGTACTTGCCAGAGTTAGCCTTCCTTTGGTAAAGCAATTAGTGCAGTGTATTAAAAGTATCATAATTTTTTTCACATGCTTTCAGGCTATGCATGTGTCAAATATTGGAAAAACTTAATTTGTCTCCATACTTCTCCAAACTTTAGAACCTTGTTTAAATATAACTGCATATGCAGGATACATTAAGTTAACCAGTTATCGGATTAGTTAGCTCTGAATGTGTTCTATTGTAGGTTTATACTTAAAACCTTCAGTTAACAATTATCAGCAGCATGTTGCAAAGCACTGGATGAAATAACCTCAACTCTATGCTGAGATGTTTTAATGCACAGGAAAAATGAAAATGAGAACAGCATGTTCACATTTTTGTCAATCAATGTAGAATGCTAAAATCTAAACAAGGCTAAAGAGAAAGCCAACATTCAGAGTCCAAAGGAATCTCATATGGGAGAGTGTGCGTATGGGGAGCAAAAGCAGAATCTGTTTGAAAAAGCCTGTTCTGTGCCCCATCGGATTACTGAGGCATGCAGCGTGTCACGATGAGAGTATTAGACTGCATGGATCTACATTCGCAACTACTTTGAAGCAGATTACGGACGATGCAGTTATTGCTCCGCAGCTTCATCTTTCCCTGCTTACTGGCTTTTCTAGCTGCAATGAAAGGGAAAAAAAGCTCACATTGAAATCTGCTCTTTTGCGCTCTGAAAGCTAAGCTTTCATACTAAGATTGCAAGGAAAAGTGGAAAGAATGTAAAAATAAGCTATGCAGACTCTGTCATAAAGTTTTTTTTCCTGTAATGTCAGCTTCTTCATGACATGACGTTTGTTACAGTAGGTTCAGGAACACAATAATCTGCTAATGTTTTTTACAATGCAGATGTGGATTTTTAACCTATTGATTATTGACGATAACAAAAGCTCACTGACTATGTTTTAAAAATACAGGCATGGTCCTATATTAATTTGAAAAACAGTAAAAGTAAAAACAGTAAAAAAAAAAAAGTGAGCTTGGTCATTTTTAGGCTGCTACAACTACTGGATAATTACACATATAATTATTATGATAATTATCATAATAATTTGAGGTGACAAGCAGCAGAATGTAAATGAGCTAAATGTAGAAGAAAAAAAAAACAGTCATTTATCATTTGAGGAAAACAAACATTACCTTTTTTTTACATGTAGCTCAACTTATTCTATTCTAAAGGATTATTCTATTCTATTCTATTCTATGTATTTAACTGTCAGCTAAAATTTTATGATTGTGAAAGGCATAGTAGGTCTTCTTTATGTAAAACAAAGTTTAGTAAAGTTATGTCTTTTTTTCTCCAGAAAGGGCAAGTGAACATTTAAAAAGCACTGCAGCGGTGGCCTAGCGGTTAGGGTGTTCGCCGCATGATCGGAGGATCGGGGGTTCAAACCCCTTCCCAATAGGTTGCCCTGAGGTACCCTTGAGCAAGGTACCGTCCCCATCACAGCTCCCCGGGCGCTTTCAATAGCTGCCCACTGCTGCACGGGTTTGAGTGTGCATGGGTTAAATGCAGAGGTCCAATTTCGTTGTGGTTCATGTGTGCTGTGCCGTGACCTCGCAATGACAAGGGTTGTCACTTTCACTTTCACTTTTTCACATGGTTTCCATGTGCAGACTTGTGGAATAACTAGGGTGACCAAGTAATGGATGTGAAATGCACGAACAGAAGGTTCTGTTCGGCCTCCTATCCAAACTGTGCAAGATATCAGCAAGGAATGAAGATGTCAATGACAAGCAGACAGCATGAATATTCCCCCACACATTTTCACAGCATTAAGTGGCTTTGAGAGTGCGAACTGTCCCACCCTCCACAAGCAGACAATCCCTTCGATCAGTAGAAGAAGACGGAATGCAGAGCACTTCAAATTCAGCGTGACCAGTTTGAACATTTACAACCTGAGAGCTCCACACATTTTCTCAATCGCTATCACAAAAAAAATTGCATGTATGCTAGAAGATAAATAGCACACTGAGTTGCAGCAGATGTGGTGGCCACAATGCTCTCAGAAAGGGAGTAAAATAAGCCCTGCCCCCTGCAACAATGATTACACCATGTTCCTTGGTGTCAGCTGGCACAGCAAGGAACTATCACCTCACCTTAAGCTTGCTTTAGCTTTGCCGACTTATTTGCCAAGGGTTGTGGAGAGTGAGACATTATAGCTTGGATGAGAATGTGGGTCATTTTCAGGCTGGATTTTTTAGACACACACTCAAACAGGCTCATGGACCACAGACACAGAGGACTCTTTCTTCCCCTCCTGCTCCTCTAGCCTGAGTGGCCATGGCAGGGCCAGCTGCCTTCCATCATGGAAGAAAACCCTGCCACAGATGGACCCTTCATGGTCTGTAAAGATCCCCGCTGCAGGCGAGCTGCTCACGGCAGCCAAGCTGGGCGAGTGCAAGCCAAAAACCACTCGGCGTCAAAAAGTCGTTAGATGCCAGAGAGCTCTCGGGGATGATGGTCCTTGACTGGATTTCCCTGGCCCCCAGAATTGGACGATGATACACATTCTAATAAGAGCAATATCATGCCGAGGAAGCAGAGATAGCAGAATTGCTCCATGTCCCATTGGACAACAATAAGCCCAATTCTTTTTCCTGCCAATTTCCTGCCAAAAAAAAAAAGATTAGGGTGGGGCTGTGTGAGAAAACCAGGATTATGCCATACTACCATTACTGATCATGACAGACTAATTAAGTACACCTACAGAAAGCCTCCCATTACTTTTGAGCCACCTGGATGAGGCTTCTTCAGTTACAAGCTGGAGAGAACAGTGAAAATTCAAAGCAATGAAACTGATTTTTCATGAATGTGTGTGCAACATATACAATAGATTTTTTTAGGAACATAATACCACTGGCGATAAAAACAGCATGTTGGAGTCATGCCAAAAATATTTGAGAACAAAAGATATGAAGGGGGAGCACAGAACAGCAATTAATCTTTTTAGGAAAACCTCAGCTATGACACTTTGAATTTAATCTTTAGCAAAGACAAAAGTAAAAGATAGTATGCCGACAAGTTCAGATCACTACCATTGTTCATGTGTCAAAGCGGGAGACATAACCTTAGGAGCAATATTTATTACGTATCCCTTTTGCCAAATGTCTCATACAATTTATTTTACTCCTCTTATTTTGAAAGCCAAGCTAGAACTGATGGTGAAGGGTGTCTGGTCCAGGATAACAGTGCATGACGTATGTTTCTTTCGCCTTGCATTTCTGAAGTAACAACAGAAAAACAAGAACAGCGAACAAGAATCACCACCTGTTGTTTTGTGTCTGCGGATTGTCTATGGCAGCACTTCGTGTACATGTACAAAACAGCTGACTCAACTTTTCTGTTTTTAATTCACATCAATTAGGGCCCAAATACCCAAATCAGAACAAATCAGCAAAGGTAATTTTATCCCTAACAAGCCACAGGGTAGGCTATCCCATCAGAAAGAGTTTTGGACGTTAAGCACAGCCATAAAAATGTAGGGGAGAAATTACTGTAAAACATTAAGCAAAGCACAAACTCTTGATATAAGCAAAATGACAGTAAAGCCTCCATGTTAAGATGTTACAAACTAACACAAAGCTAAGATTTTTGACTTCTATTTGACTTTGGCTTCCAAGTCTAAGATATCTTTTTTCTAGGCTTACATTTCATAAACGTTTTTAGAAAAGTTTACAATTTTGGAAAGATCTGATCTCCAAGGAGTGTTGGTTCCCGCATTTCACCCTGTATGGTTACCAGCTCTGGAAAAAAAAACTAGCTCACAACTCCTGCCAATTCTATATTAATAAAACATTGCTAAAATATAAAAATATACATTTTGGACCAGAACTATAGTGACTTATAAACAATTAGCAGTGCAGTAGACTTATATTAAAAGCTTTGAATACCTGTCGGTATTTCTGAATAAATATCAAAAAAGTTTAGTTTCTAAAAAATATAAAACTATATGTATGAAAGTATTAAACAAATTTTTTTTTGTACAAACAAAATAAATACTCAAATATTCAAATTATTCAGAACCAGCCTTAGTTCCCATAAACATGTTCTAGCTAGTAAGGAAGCATTTCTTAGGAACACAGATGACCCTAGGGAAATTCCCATGCAGAGAAGCATGAAAGCTGCTGGCCAGAAACAAAACAAGACAAGTCCAATGTCTGATGGATTCCTTGGCAGAAATTGACTTGTTTTAAAGTTGCCATGCTCTGACAGCAATTGGTTCTGAGTGCTGTAACTCACATTTTGCACAACCACTTAGAAGAGGAATGGTACTATTCTTAAAATGAAATAGGTGGTTTACCACACAACCCTTTCTTTAAGCCTGAAGTTTTAAGTTGATGCGTCTGGAATTTTATTTAAATTAAAATTACTCATAAAAAGGTATTGTCCATGTAAATCTTCAGCTACATAGAAACAACTATAAATGTGTAACATTTTTACAATGTGTGATAAGTCATGAATACCCTCTGTCCCATGCATGCCTGGTCTAACCTTTCAATATGATGAAGCATGTTTAATATTGTTCAGTCCATTATTCTACAGTGAATACTTGAGGTGACTGAGTGTGCTCTAAATTTAGTGAGTGATCCAGCTGTCTTCTGCACTGAGCTGCACTCCTCTCCAATAGCAAAGCCACACCTCCGCACAAGATGAGCATGAGCAAATCGAGACAAAGGGCGGCAAATATATGGGCCATTTATGATGTACAGCCCCACTATTTAAGAAGATTTAGAGGCCAACTGTGAAGGCTCATCTCTCTAATGGTGGTCTTTGATTTGCCTGATTGTCTGAGATGTTGCACACACAATGAAAGAAAGAAGGGGAAAAAATGGGTAAATTTGCAATTCTAATCATCCCCTCAACAAGTCAGGACAGCCAAGAAACAGCCAGTGCTCTCCTCCGGGATATCATTTGCCTGACTAGAAAATAATGACACGCAATCATTGCCATGGATACCATGCAATATCCCAAAAGGAAAGAATGGTGAGGATATTAATACACAAGCTCGGAGGACAAAATGAATTAGCGTGCAGATTAGGCTGATATGAGGTTAATGAGTCTTCCAGCTTTTCTGAAACGGCTCATGTTTCCCTACAATCCTGCATCTCTCAATCCAACACCTGGTGCTGGGCATGTTTCAGCAGGTCGCCCATTCATTTCTAACTCGGCGCTATGGAAAAAACGACTGGAATGGACAACTGCACAGCTCTCTAAGGAATACTCAGTCAAATAATTAATTAATTAAGTAGATTACCACTAAAACCAGTGGCAAACTCAATTTCACTGAGTAAATGACATAAATGAGATAAATTATATGCAAGGCCATCTGTTACATTTCCTTTTGGCTGCTCTTTTGATTGGCATGTTCTTATGATTCTGCTCAAAAATATAAGTGAAGATAAACTGGGAATAAATATAAAAGAATTTGGTCGCCACAACAAGCCTGCAGCAATGAGCAATGATATCACAATATATGTTTATTTTGATAAAACATCAACTCACACCAGTTTGACTGGACACATTTGATTACATTACATCCAAATTTTATGAAGAGTAGTTTATTTTCTATTATCCCCCAAATATGAAAATCTCAAAAAATAGCAGAAATAAGCTAGAAAAATAAGGGGTGTGGCTTGCATAAATAAAGACATCTATACTAAACCCCACTGCTGCTATGGCCACAACCAAAGCAATGGGGTAGAAAATATATTGCAAATGTATCCAGATATCCAGCGAAATGGTTTATTCAACCCTGTATGGAAAGTGGTTTTATTTCTCGGAATTCTATTGCTTTTTATGTTCCTCACAGATAGACTGACATGAGCAAATAGAGTGAGTCTAGGCATAAAAAACATTCCCAGATGTATTGATGAATGAGATTTAAATGACTCATAATACAGAGGTATTATGAATGGCTCACCCAAGCTTGTTTCTTTTCAACACTGGCATTGTTTTCTTAATGTTTGCAGATATGTTTTTAATGCAATGACTGATAGAAAAAGCTTTAATAAATGAACTTTAAGCAAAAACATAAATTATGTTTGAACCATTTCTTCTTCCTCTTGGTCTCATGTCTGAGATAATGAGTATTTAATGAGTGCTTCAGTAATTATCACTGAAAGCTAAATGTCTCCAAAGCACAAAAAAAGTAATGCATGACCAAAAGCATGTATTTGAGTTTGCTATATTTCAGCTTTCCCAATTTAACATGACAACGAAGAATACAGGAAAGATACAGCTGAGCCAATAAATTTGCTTGTCAGAAAAAAAGGTGACTGGGTGATACTATTGTGTGGTTTCATGACAGTACAAAGTTTCATAAGGAGCTTTCCTGAATAAAGAGAAATAAGTATGTGCTCAAGAAACATTTCAATTATGGATAATTTAATAGCAGCACACATTGAATAATCTATGTGGTTCTAGTTGTCTAGATTGTGTCTCTCTTGAAGTACATAATTTGCTTCTATAGCAAAAAAAGAGGTCCCCCTACCAGGTGATTTGTCATAAAGCTTGCAAAATGAAATGATATACCTTCAAATTCATACTGAAAAATAATGAGCAAACTAAAAACATGGTTTGCAGCTCCAGTAGCTTCAGGGCACAACTGTTTTTAAATGATGAAATTAAACACATATTTGCTTTGATTCTGCTTTGAGATATATACTTTTTCCCATAGGATCTTTTCACTAGCGAAGCAGAAAATACAAGTGCACAAATAAAAAGATCAAACACCATTCCATGACAGGGCTGAACAGTTTATTGATTTTGTATCAAAATCACAGTTTGAAAGAGTAAAATTTTCCAACAGCTACGGTAAAGTTGTAATTTAGGATTTAATAAAACTGAATGATGTATTAATTAGCAGTCTTGCAGGTTACAGTGTCTGAAAAAAAGCTTTCTCGCTGAAAAAAATGACATGGGTAAGAAAAGAATACCGTACTTTCTCATGTATAAGTTGCACAAATTTGTACCAAAATCCACTATAAAAATAGGGGTGCGACCTATACACGGGGAATTAATATGCGATTTATACATGTGAACTTTCTTCAGTGATTAACACTTCCACATAGAGACCAGTGAATGTTCACACGTTTTTGGTGCTTTCCTATCAAGTAAAATACATAGTAATAAATGTATTTACCTGTAAAAATCGGAAAGTGTCATTCAACCTAATCCACAAAAAATCACTTTAATTTCACAAATTTCAATCCAGGAAATTCACATGTCGCCATTTTGAATAACTAAACAGTGACCGCGTACATAGCAACTCAATACATTTTATCGAAAATCCCAGTATTTCTGAGTTATGTGATACGCATATGTACACATATTAGCATTTTTGCCTACATGTAATCCAAAATCTCAAATGTTAAAATATCACTCAAAAATAAATTTTGGACCAAATTTCAATGCCAAATCAGGGGTGCGACTTATACACGAGTGCAACTAATACACAAGAAAATACGGTACTTTTAAAGAAAATAATTGCTTTTAACTGCAATCAAAATACTGTTTGAAAATCACAATAAGATACTTTCCTCAGATTGTTCAGCCATACTATACATTCCTTTGGTTTATTTAACTTTCAATAAAAATTCCAAATGGTTAAGAAATTCAAAGCTGAGATGCATGAAGCCACTGTTGCTTAAAGAAAGCTTACAGGCTTCAGAAAAACAAGACTGTATTACAGAAGTTGTATCATCATCTCTAAAGCCACCTGCACTTGGCCTTAACTTTCAGCAGGACTGGACCCAGCTGACACCTTTGCCTTTCTGCTCTAACATTTGTGTGAACAGCTGGGCTTATGTCAAAAGATGTGAACCCAGATGTGCATTATTCTGAACCACTTGGCCAGAGATGAGCAGTGAAACCTCTGTTCCAATTTTTCCCCTTCAAAGCCACATCACACACTGTATATCTCATAAAGGGGGACCTAAAGGCAGCTGATTGTTTCTGAACAACCCAAGAGCATGTAAAGTGGACCTCCGTGGCTGGGGAATATGATTTCCCTACATCTCACAGTATTGAAATTTGTAATATTGAAATAAGTAATATGCACAAGAGCACAGAGTCAATCTTGCAGAGGCGCAGCCACAGAGTCCATCTTGCAGAGGCATTTTTCAAGAGAAGTTATAGATCAAAAACTTGCAGCAGGTGTCCCCTCTATTAATATGTAAAAGATGGCTTCTACTCAGGAACATGCCGGATGTCTGAAGATGCACAGTAGATTGTATGATCAAATATTTATTACGCAATCACAAAAAGCAAAAGACTGAAAAAAATACCGTCCTAAAAGAATCAGGGAGGGACAAGCTTATGGTCTAGCTAATCTTGAGGAGGTAAAATATAGGAGTTTGCAGTAGGAGACACTTTGTAAAGATTGCCAGAAGAAACGTCTAATATTCCTGAGTCGGCCATTTGAAGATGAATCAGAGTAAACTGGGTTAACAGAAAAGTGAGGAACAGTATCAGTGATTGCCTGTAAATAGATGAAACTCTGAGCCAGAGACCAATGCAAAAAGGGTGGGGCCCAGGTGAAAACCCATACAGGCCACCCAGCCAAAATGCATACAGGGGATGCCATCCTTACAAGCTCCTGCCACCTTCTCACTTTGACTTTGTTGTGGCTGTTGTGATGCATCTCCAGAATGAGGTAGATGGATTATTGATGGGGCAAAGGTGGCCTAGTGGTTCGGGTGTTGACCCCGTGATCGGAGGATGGGGGGTTCGAACCCCTTCCCAATAGGTTGCCCTGTGGTACCCTTGAGCAAGGTGCCGTCCCCGTCTCGCTCCTCCCTGCGATGGGCTGGCGACCTGTCCAGGGTGCGTCCTTTTTGCATTGGTCCTTCGCCCTGTGTGCGCTGGGTTGGACTCCAGCACTCCCCCACGACCCCGTTTGGGACAAGCGGCAGAAAATGGATGGATGGATGGATTATTGATGATGGTGGCTTAATCTCTCAATAGAAGGTATGTTCTCCATGCTTCCTCATTACCCCACCAACCATTCCGTTCTCTATATCCATCAACTCAGCAGTAAATAGCAATAAATGTATTCATTCAGGTGCTTTGAAAAGCCTGGCTTTGAAAAGTATATTTTTAACTTTTTTTTTTTTTTTATCTTCCTTATTTTGTAGAATATCATGGTAACATTAGGATTTGATAGGTAAACACATAAAAAATAAACATGGGAGATACGGGAGATAACTGAAAACATGTGGTAAAGATGAAACAGCTTCCTCTCCGCTACTGAAAAGTGCCTCACATCAATATTTACTATAACAAGATACTGGGGAGACTATAGAAAAGCAGATCTCCAACCATTTCAAATGGATGAAGGGAGGGGGCATGCATTGGCAATACAGACACATTGGAACATCTACTTCTCCCTGTGCTCTAAGCCAACCCATGACAGTGACATCTTCATATTGCTTGTATCATTCATTGCTGACAGTTTTGCCAACATGAAAACCACATGCTATCTAAACTACATTAAAAGCTTAAACCTGGTAGTGATTTTAATGTCTAACACATTTTCTGACTAGAAGCCCCACTGAACAATTTGTGCACTGAAGCACCTTTGTTGGGAATAAATTTTACCTGCATTTGACTCCATAAATCAATGCAACAACCAAAATAATTCAATTATATTGCCTTTATACACACCCTGGTTTGTAACTTTTCGTCCTAGGCATGCATCACGATAAAATCCCTTTTGCTTTAAAAGCAAAAATTAAAAATTAAAAAAAAGAAAAGCAGAAAAGAACAGCTGACTTTATTGTAAGTTTTTTCAAAAAAGTAAATTAGATTATTGCGATGGGCTGGCGACCTGTCCAGGGTGTCCCCCCCTGTCCTTCGCCCTGTGTGAGCTGGGATGGACTCCAGCACTCCCCCATGACCCCGTTTGGGACAAGCGGCAGAAAATGACTGACTGACTGACTAAATTAGATTATAGGAAAAATGAACTTAAAGAATATTTTCAAAATATGCTTAAAGTTCTCAACAAAAAACTATGCAAATTCACATATCAGGCATGCTATTCAAATGGGGGGTGAGCTTTTCTGGAAATAATTTGCTTTTCAGATTTAGCGTGAAAGAAGGGGAAATATTCAGGGATCAGTTGTGGCCTTCTATAGTGAAGTGATTGAACCAGGCGGTCACAGCTGCCACACAGCTTGGAGTTCGGAGGCCTGCTGATCCTGGGAGCTGAGCAGGGACGTTAACAGCATGACTTTTTATCCAGACCTTTTCTTAACTCACGGCTGAAGCCTGAGCACCATTTCATGCTGAGGGTTTGCATTGAAATGACTTAACAGGGGCTTTCAAGTCCTGGCAGAACGGGTTAAAGGGGGCAAAAAAGCTCCCACCCCTAAACCCCCAATCTGAGTGTAGCACAGAAACACACTATTTTTTGTGATATCTAGCGTGAAAAGCACAGATGGGTTCGGGGGTGGGGGAATGATACAAGAATCCCCAGAAAATCAAACTTCAAACTTACAGCTCCCATCTGACATTTGGGCCTAGCAAGATAAATGCCTTAAAACAGAGTTTTATGAGAAAATTAGTAGTTTTTTTCTATCTGCACAGGGCCACTAATGGTGATAAAAATCCAGGGATTATGTGCTGCTATTTCCATGCAAGCCTAATAGTTTCCATTTCTTCTGTCTTTATCCCAGGGATGGATTAGGACTGTTTTATAATTAATAATGAGGACTGTAAGCCAGAGTCCATCTGGTGCAGTGACACACTTACTGAGGAGTCCACCCAGCAGGAACGGCATCATCTATTCAATTAGATCTGCACCCAGAAGTGGGTTCTAATAGGTTTTGAAATGCCTGTCACATCCATCCGTTCCACGGTTCCTTCCATTCGGAGTTGTGCCACAGTGCAATGATCTCATGACACTGGTCCCTCTCTCTCCCTTTTCACATGGCAAATACAAACTTTTTTCCCCCTTTTTCCTCTTTCCACTTCTGTTCCTCTTGCTCCCTTTTTTCTCTTGCTCTCTTTCTCTCCCCCTGTGTAAAACACATGGAAACAATCTCTGGCCTGGGAGCAGAGGGGTGAGTTGATGGGCTGTGTTATCCAAAGCCCAGGCCCAGCTCAGCACTGACACCAGCTCCACTCTCCACCAAGCCTCTAATTTGCACGTTCAGTGTTGAAGGCTGTTTCCTGCAAGCAAACTTTCTTTTTCTTCTTCTTTTTTTGGAAATGGCCTCAGGGCTAGCCTAATTTAAATTGCTGCCACTATCTCAGAGGTTTTTGCTGCAAAGAAAAAAAAGAAACTGTGTTCCGGACAACAAATAGGCAACCCAAGCACATCTGAGGCCTCTGTTTAATGCTGCTGCCACTTTAGGGTTCTATGTTCCATGGGAATTGTTTGCCGAGGTGAACTGGAGTACAGTCATCTTCTTCTTTTGAGTGCTAGCCTCAACACATGGTAACGCTTGCCCTCACAACTGTAGCATTCAGTGTCTATTTTCAAAACCATTTCGTTTTTGGGCTGTGACCACTTGCACCACAAGTGGAAATAACAAAAGCAGTTTCACCACATTGGCAGGTAATGATGTTACCAGACAAATAGCCCTAAAGACCATTTATTTTAAGGCCTGTGAAATAATGGGATTTCAAGTGGACATAAACCAGCTTTGCTGGTTAAGGAAAATGTATGGAAATTGCATTGCCCTGAGAATGTTTCCCCATTCTTAATGACAATTCCTGCATGTCAAGGTGCCTGAGATGAACAGACATTATCAGAAGAGCAATTACAGCTGTCCAAGACAGCCCCAGACAGGGGCTCTCTCTAAAGCCAGTCTCACCAGTTGCATATTATAAGTGGAATAGCACTTTCCCTGGTGCTCTCACAATGGTCAATTTCACTTGGGCATTTTTCCCTGGCCCAAGTAGACCAAAAAAGGCTCAAAGTCCCTGCTCTTTGTAATAAGATCCATATCAGCGGGAAACATGATCAGAGCCCAGGGCATCGGGGAGAAGGGGCAGAGGGCAATAGCCTGGAGTAGAATTTTTTTTCTGTGACACTTTGCACTGTAAAGCACAAACCTTTTAGAACTTAAATGAAGCCAACTTATCCCTGGAGTGTCACTTATGATCACGAGAATAACAAAGGTGATTCAGAGCTGAATTCCCTCATCGACTGCCTTTTAATATTAAGACTAGGGCTGAACAATTATATTACAATCATACAGGTATCCACAGATATTTTTGGGGAAAAATATTGACACTGAAAAGGTGATTAGATTTTAATTGATATATCAAGCTGATATTTAATAATGCACCTTATTTTGTGCAATCTGGAAGAGCTGAACATTTAAGTGGTGTTGAGAGATTGTGCAAGTTTCCAGCTGTAAGTCTTCTGATCCAGATGTAGTTCCAATTTCTGTTGTTTATAAATGTTTTGCATCGGTAGATAGTTTCACAAAAAATATTGTGAACTGCCCTATAACAAACTACAGATGTGATGGGCGCACCAAAAAGAAGACTCAGAGTCTTGTAAATTGTAAACACTACAACTCCTAAGTACAATAGAAAACAGTTATTATTATGGTCTTGAAAATATGTGATTAGAAATGAATTGTACAGAAATTATAAAATATCTCCAGCACGCCAGTTGATTTAACACTTTCTAATTTTAAAATTCTGCCCTCCGTTGTCAATTTAGAGACCTTGAAAAATATTTATGTACAGAGTGAACATAAATTCTGCTTTTGTGAACAGGGAGGTGGGGAGATACCTGAATAATAAACCATAGACAAACTGCAAGCGCAGAGGAACCCAACTGGTCTTAGCCTACTTGCTATCCTCATACTCATAATTCATGGCCTGTTTGGGAGTGCTGTGTAAGATTGTATTGTTATTGTTCCCAGCAAGGAAGGGGATGGCAGGATTAATTTATTAGCCAGAGCAGCAGTGGTCCCCAAAGTAGGCAACAGGATCCAACACATTGTAAATCTAGACAAGACATCAGATATTTTTCTTAATGTTATCTGGAGATACTGAGCAGCACTTTGAGCATAAGTATGCCACAAAAGCTAACAGAAGAATAAAGGTCTTATATAGAGTCTAGTCTTAGAGTCTAGATCCTCAATTTATTAAAATTTTAACTTGAACAATGGTACTGGCTGATTTATTTCAAGAGCCTTTGTGAACTACAACTGAATACATTACATGTATTTTAATGAAGTGGTGGGCTGTAATGGAATATTTGTACTTATTGGTGCACTGGTACATAAGTGAAAAGGGAAATGGATATTAATTGATTCACGTTCCTATCTACATCCAGTGTTTTCAGCAGAGACTTAAAATATAAGAGGGATAGTAAAGAAGTGGCAAATTGCTCAAATATAAGCAGGCATTCTAAAAAATCTTGGAATGTCTTGGAAAGATTGCTTACTGATTTAGATTAAGGTTGTTTCTGATTTAGATTAATCTAAAAAAAAGACTATAAATCAGTTTGCTACTACAAAGAGCATGCTGAGATGCAGATTCAGTACTTCAAAGTTGTGGTCCGAAAGGTTCAAATGTTCAATTTACAAAACCTTGAATGCAATGGGTGAGATCTCAAGTAAGTGTTAAAAGTTCAGAAACATTCCTTTCAATTATTTGAAATAAATGTTTAAAATATTAAATGAATCACCAATATGTCTGAGATTGTATTGTTTCCATTTATTCATGTCCATATTGTTACTATTTTAATCATTTTGTTATTTTCTTTTTTGAATGTGCACATACTAGATAAAGTATATTTAAAAAGTGCATTTTTTCAGTGCCCAAAATCACATGTTTTTTTTTTGCACATAATAATAAAGACCAAATATTTCTCAAGCAACACATTATTCTATATGCATAACATAGAACATATATATAAAGTACAAATGATGGGTACTTTTGGAGCCTAGGCTTGTACACGAAAAACTGCCTGTGCTCTTGTGAAAGTACTTGCAGTTGTAGTGCATTACAAACAATACCATTTCTTAGTTGTAATTCTGTGAAAAATGCACATTTAGTCTTTTACAAAACTATAATACTTGCACTTAGTACTATTTTTTGTGTATTAATGATCCTTGGAATGTACTTTTGAATGTCCGCTAGAGTCTGTATGATGGCCATAACTTCAGACCTCCATTCTAAAATTTATTTTAAAAACTTCATATCAGCTTTCCTCAGCTTGTATAACTGAAATTACTCCATTATGGTCATGCCATCGGAAAACCTTTCCTGTAAAAAGTATTCCTGGAGAAGTCTGCGATAGCCAGTTCGATCACCTCTCCACTAACTGAAGATGATTTAGGCCAAAAATGAAGTACAAATAGCTGTGCACGCTAGGCAAAGTCTCAATTCACACCAAACCATTGTTAACACATTTCATAGTCCTCTTGAGTTACTCCAGCCATAGACAGAGCAGGCAAGCATATGATTTAAATAAAACTCTTGGGAACGCTTGGAACAAACAGACAGAGGGAAGCTCATAACCACAAGAGACAAACACAACACTGTGGGCACAACACTTCATAAGAATATCAAAACTGTTATTAATATGTTATTAATATCTATTAACGCATAATTTAAATTTTATATATGTGTATGTGTGTGTGTGTGTATATATATATATATATATATAACACACACACACACACACATCACATATTTATATATATATATATATATATATATATATATATATATATATATATATATATATATATATATATGATAGATAGATAGATAGATAGGCTATGATAGATAGATAGAGTTGTAGATAGATAGATAGATAAAGACATTGACTCCATTAACTAACCAATTAGCATAAAGCAGAAAAGATGGTTTACCCTAAATACAACCTATTGAGCAAAAACAAGCAGACACACAGATACATGACTTTTAACATAATTATTTTCCTATGGCTTATATTTTCAACAGGATTGTTAGGCTTTCTCGTTGACCAAGTGTCCAAAATTAAGGCCTAATATAAAACTAATATAGGATAGGATTTAATCATGACATAATCATAACACATTTAATCATGCCCAGGACTTATAAACAGTGTGTTATTCTAGTCAGTTTGGCAAGTGTTTCATGCGGGCTACTTAAGACAACCAAAATCAGTGTTTTCAATCTGATTTACATGTTTAAATAAATTCTCTTCAACTCACCACACACCGCATGGACGCAGTTGAGGTTTGTGCACCTTGCACCTGTGTCCAACGTACGTGTGTCCAGTGAGCTAGGTGTTGCTAGCTAGTGTGCTGTTGAGTAAAACTTGCGTCAAAACTTGCTCTGGACGTAACAAGGACAGAAGATAGACGTACTTACTTTGGGTTTTGGGAGCTCCAAATGATAGTGTCCAGGGACTTGGCAAACGGCAGGGTAACCTTGCATAACACTACACAAATCCAGACGTAGAATTTCCAGCACCCGTCTGTAGCCATTTCTGTGCAAGACGGTGTTCAGCCTAAACGATTGGGTGCTTGACTGTCGAGGGATTTCAGTTTAGCAGCGGGTGCTTCGTCAAAAAAGAGCACGAACAGCTCCATGCAGGATACATAGCCCCTCTACGCAACCACTTTATAACCTGTTTTCAACAGCGTGTCCTTGGTTGAACCTCAGTGATGCGACTAGCCTCACGTTTTCCCTACAGAGAGTAAACAACAGCGTCGCCCGTGTTTTATCACAGGCAACAGAAAACCTGTAGCTTCGGATCTGAATTTTCTGCGCCGACTGCGCTTTCGGCCCGTGGTGAATTTTCGACGACTGGCTAAGGAACAGGTACTGCCAGACTAGCAGCAGAAAGACTCCTATTAGAGAAACGGGATCTCAAGGCGCCGCTGCAAAGCACGGCAGATTCCTCTCTGGTCCGTCCGTTCAAATAACTCTCCGCAACTCATTTTACAACACTAAGTACTTCATCAAGGCGGGGACCGCACTCTTCCTATCGTTTTGCAGTAATTCAATTTCAGGAGAGAAAATAATGTGTTTTCGGTCAGTAGTATGGCCTCTCTCCGGTCATTTCCCCCTTGATACCAACACGAGACGGTCAGCTAAAAAAAACTCTAGCTCCCGACTGTTGACTACGTTCACAAGCTGCAGATTCATTCACTCAGAAGGAGAAGAAGACTTCCATTCGCAATACAGGGAGATAGAGGTAAAAGGGGGGGTGTAGCAGAGGCTCGGTTCTCCGTGGCTGGCACAACCGTTCCTGCTGGGTCTGCTTACCGGATTCTGGCAGACTGCACCAGTTCTCGCGCACAACGGCCACTGTAACTTGACACTCCTGCGGCGAGGCCCCGCCTCTACTGTTCACCCGGCCAATCACAGGCTAGACAGCTAAGGCCTTCAGTACTGCCAAAACATGCTGAGTACATACAGACAAGCCTCCAGTCGATCAAGTTAGAGTAGGAAACACATTATATATATATATATATATATATATACACACACACACACACACATACACATTTAGATAGATAGATAGATAGATAGATAGATAGATAGATAGAGCTTGTTATTATATATAATATAACAACATAATACATTTTAAACAACTTGTATAAACAACAGTGGAGTAAAATATCCTCATTATTTTTAATGTATCAGGAATTAAAACTTCAAACTAATTGCTCTGTACTTAAGTAACTTCTTCTTGTAGAAAAACTATTTCATAAAAATTTTCCATTCGAGTAGGAATGTTATTCTATGCATAGAACAGCAATTAGTGCTCACTGCACTGTATAGTTGTATGTGTGTGTTTTAATGCACAGAAGAGCCCTGCAAACAAAACACCTGGTTCAGCATTCACAAATCACTAAGAAAAGGAAGGCTGACTGATGGCCAGGAATTCTGACCAGGACCATCTCAGCAGGGGAGTCATCTGATCCTGGCACCCTGGCATGCTCTGTAAAGGCCTTGACAATTGAGATGATGAGCTGACTCAGGTGTTATAAGGGAAAAAATACTAAGAGTTTACACTTATCTTCAGTGCCTGGAGTAGTGCAAAGTGCACTCCTATAGCAAAGAGAGGCAGTTTTCTCAACCTGTGATATTTACATTTACATTTACATTTACGGCATTTAGCAGATGCTCTTAACCAGAGCGACTTACATGTCCTAAGTATAGGGACAGTCCTCGAGCAAACTCAGGGTTAAGTATCTTAAGAGAGAGATATATATGTTATATATATATATATATATATATATATATATATATATATATATATATATATATAGGTTTTTTTTCTTTGTCAAAGCATGATAATATTAAAAATAAACTAAGCTGTTATAACAGAATAAGGAATATGGGACAAGACAGAAAATACTTTGTCCATAAACCTTCACATCCAATGTACACATCCAAATGTATACAAATTAAGTTATTTGTTTGTTTGTCTCCCAAGTATGTACAGTACAGTTGCTGATTGACCTGGTCCAACACACCTCATGAATAAGATGTGATCATAAGCTGGTGTAAAATACAGAAATATTAACAGAAATATTTTCAAATAAAAAAGAAATATTTAAAAATTTTAGCTTTAGCACTTTTTTTTTTCTTTTTCTCTAGCATACAGCACTTACTAACAAAAACATGCAGAAACTTGTACCTGAACCTGAGTTTGGAAACACTGGTATAAAGTAAACATGCCTTCTGCTGTGGAGCATGCTAAACATATTTAAATCACTGTACCTTTTACTACTTCACTTTTATAATATAGGGAAGCACACACAGTGTTTTGCTGCACATGGTTAACCACTCAAACAGTAGTGACCAGAACTGTCATGATTGAGAAGAGGTGCAGAATATAATCATTTGTCTCCTGAAGATAACCAATTCAGTGAAATTTTCTTTAGACACCATTTAGGTCCATTTATAACCACCCCAAACTGAAGACTGGATCTCTATAGCTATTTTGCAGGGACATCTGATAAAACTACTGTATGTAGTCTGTTGCTATTAAGATACAAACATTCACATTGACCTTTACATTGACTAACACTGTTACAACAACCTATAATGCAATATAACATTGTTGTACTTTCTGTTTTATTCAGTTGGTATTCTGACATTCTTGGCTAAGACTAATATAAAAAAAAAACCTCTAATAGGTTTTAGCATATGAAAAAAAAAAAGCATATGAATAAAAACAATAAAAATAAATGTTAATTATTTTACCCACAATTCTAAAAAAATATTTTGGCCTTTATCTAATTGTCCAGATTACTTAAAACAAATGATATATAAAAGGCAGCATATTTTTAAAAAGGCTAACACTATGGAAAACTAACCTTTTCAAATGAAAGAATTTGATGTTGCATTAAAATTCAAAAGGTTAGGGTTTAGGTTTGAGCCCTTTCAATACAATACCCATATGAAAACTTTTTTTTTATTATCATTATTATTTCAAATACAAATACCAGTTCAAAATAATTGCATTTGTGGTGTCACAAAAGCAAATATATTTACATAAATTGACCTGTTTCACCTACAACCATTTAACACAGCCCTTTCAAACTGAAGTTTTAAGGAGAATTTCAACCCAGGCTGCTTTTTGAATGAGGCACAATGCAGAACAGTGTAAGGATTTGTAATTCACTGGCCTTATAACAGGATATTACAAATACCATATAAACACATAAAATGAATTATTTGTTCAGATAAGAGACTACAATGAAAAAAGAGACATTAGTAATAGATTAAAAAACTGGAGACTGTAAAGACTGTAGTCATTCAGGTGCAAACATTACACCAAATGGGATTAGGCCATAGATGTTCACGAACAGATGGGAATGGTCAGCCTGGTCTTGGTGTTGCTTTTCACTAGGACAAGGATTACTTTCAAAAATCACCTTTTTCTATTCAACATTGTAATAACTATCAATAAAACCATATATAATTGTTATGTTTTTCTGCAGCTTCCAGTCAGTTAGTTTATTTATGAGCAGGAGGCAGGCTTAGTACGTTGCAGTGCTTTTCTGGTTGGGGCTTTGTAGGCTGGTATTGTCAGAATGGCAACAGATGACTGAGTGCTTCAAGTGCCAAGAATCCACATCAACAGGCCCCTCACAACGGGGGAGCATGCAGCGTTGCCATGGTAGCCACAAACATTGCCTGTAGCAAGGGTTCCCGGTGTCTTTGCAGACCAGCGACAGTGATACCTGATCCATTGCAGGCCAGAAGGAGGCTCATGGTCCCTGATTAGTTTAACAGCTGCCCTGCTCCTACTGAGCCAATGCGCCCCATGATAGAAGAAGAATCACTACTGTTTCAGAAAAATGTCCCTAAAGGTGCTGCATTGGTAGACAACTTCCTGCGGTAGGTCTCTTCCTGTGAGATATCACACAGAGTTTATCAAATGTGCTGCTGTGACACTTCCAAAACACTTGGAACGCAATCCTCTCAGCCTCTCCCAACAGCTCACGACACATAAATAAGGCATTACATCTGCACTTTTGTGGAGTGCAATCTGGTAGCGCTGTCTCTGTGCAGCAAATATCTGAATAAATGTGTTTGGTAAATCCCAGTGGGCAGAATGATACTCAAGTATCCTTACAGTCAGCAAAGATCCTCTGCAGCAGATTGATTTAGCATGCGCGTAATACGTATGGAAAGTGATAGGAGATAGGGGTTGTGTTACAGCTAGATGTGAAGTACAGATATGACTCTAAAACTGCAGTATCAGCAAAAGGAGTTGGCACCTTTCTTTCTTCATCACACCTCACCTATTTGAAGTGCTCCTGAGACCGATGCTCTAACCACTAGTGTGAGATTGCAATGAAAGACTATTCAAATATTGACTGTTTTCTGCCATCTTTTCTGGGCACATTTGCAATTGAGCACAAA
This sequence comes from Hepsetus odoe, assembly GCA_017165825.1. Taxonomy (NCBI): domain Eukaryota; kingdom Metazoa; phylum Chordata; class Actinopteri; order Characiformes; family Hepsetidae; genus Hepsetus; species Hepsetus odoe. Next base: position 11,118,164 of record CM029376.1, read on the forward strand.
CATCTTTTTTAATTGCATATGAGAATTCATAAATTAGTTACTTCTAAAGGTTTGAAATTAATGAGTTAGCTCAGACTTCATTGACACAATCAGTCATCTTAAAAAGTACCATCTGAAGGCACTTTTTGAATTGTCCACTTTGATGCTTAAGCAGAAATTTAAGTTCACTAAAAATAAAGTTACTCCTATCCATCCTCAAGCTGCGAATATATGAAAAGTAAAAGAAATGTATGAGAACACGACAGAAAAGTTATCTTCCAGGAGCAGGGATATTTTGGTCCATAATGGGAATTTCACTAATTTATTTATTCTTTTTAATAATTCAGTAGTAGTGATAGGAACAAGCAGATATTAAATTAGTTTCCCTATTTAGTATCCACCAAACACCTTAGGCCATAAAGTCAACTGAATGCACAGGCTTTTTCCTTATAGCTTGAAAGACAACAATATATAACAGTTTGTGCTTTTAAGGAATAAGAGGAATAATGGCAACAAATTAAAATGAGTAAAAGCTGACACAAGGTAGCTCACATTACAATCTTCAATCTTTATCGCAATCCACAATGAGAATTCTTTTGAGAATATTATTTGTTTATTTGTTTTAAATAAAAATACAAAACTCAAATGTCACATTTACACCTGACTCTGACTCTTGAGCTGCTTCTAAAAATCCAGTGGAGTTCACCAATGCCTAATTTAAATTAAAGGACATATTGCAAATACCTATCTTACAAGTCTTACAGTTGATTGTGCATGCCAGACAAAAGCCATCAGGTACAAAGAAATTCCTGTAGACATGCGAGAGAGGATTATACCAAGGTATAGATCTGGGAAAGGAGAAATCTGCAACATTTACAGTGTCAAAGAGCACGGCAGCTTCAATGATTCAAAAATGGAAGACATTTCTTTGATGAGAAAAAAAAGATTACATTCATTATCACTGGAATCTGGAATATGACAAAATAGAGAAAACTTAAAAGCTTTTCCAAAGCAAATGATTTATAGTACAGTTTGGACTGAAACACTTATAATTTCATCACATATATAAATAGTATATAAACTTTTCTGAAAAGAAAAATATCTGTAAATGTGTTGGTTCCTGTGACCTCACAAAAACAGTGTTTTGCAAAACAAATTACATACATAGACTGTCAATTTAAATACATAGAGTCAATTTAATATTTTATAATGATCATATATTTTATTTTTTGCATGTCCTTTGATGTATTTTGTATCAATTTTAACACCCTGGATGAGGCTTTCTTCTTGTCAAGGCTCACCAGTCATGCCTGCTGTCCCATTCCCCGGGACCCGGGAGTTCCTCACAATCAATCACAGCACACAACCCATCACACCTGGCCAAGCAAGTATTTAAGGACTACCACACCAACCCTACACGTTCATTGTTTGGAGTACTGTTTTTCTGTTTGTTTCTTTGTATAATAAAGTATCAGGTTTTCTACCATGCGTGCCTCTGCCACTCTCCTTTCGACCCAGCAAAGATGGCACTTCTGAACAACTATATATTTCAACATTGAATTACATTTAATTAAGTAGGTTTTCTTACCAATTTAAGTAAGCAAAAAAGTGTTTCTTGGATGTCAACTTCTGACTGTTCAGACTATGTTAAAAAAATGTATAATGGTGATCTACAACTGAGTCTTTGAGATGGTGGTCTTTGCTCCATACTCATTTAGCAAGTAATTGATGAGGAAGTCCTTTGAATTATTCAGCATGTATACTGCAGACAGAAGCTCAGAAGGCAGACTGCAAATTATATTAAAATGTCCATATATTCCTGATTCTTGACCATACATAAGTTAATAAGTAAATAGAATGGCATAAACCCAGTAAGTGCAGTGAGCAGCTTGGTGAACACTTAAAGGGCTATGTCTTATGAGAATAAATGTATTTGAATTGATGAAAAGTGGTACAGCCCAGGTATGTTTGGTTACTGATCAGGCACTCTAGAGGTCAAGTGGTCTCAGGCAGCCTTATCTACAAAAGGGGATTAGCCGATGGTTATGTGTAACTCTGAAAGGAATCAATGTCTCTCACACATTAACAGCTTGGAAAGCATTGCCAATGTAAACAAGAGATACCCTTTGGCTTATGAGCAAGGTCAGTTTGCATTCATGTGATTTGAAAAGTATTTCATGGTACAGTGTTCACTGCAGAAACAAAGAATTATCTTTTTAACAGCCAGGGAATTTCTAAAGAAGTAACTAAGCAAACAGAACAAAAAGCATTTAGCATTTTCTGAAAAGTTTGTGAACTGGCTTTACCACTGTCCAAATTACTTCCTTTGCCATAGTCTTATTCTACAAGCAGGAGGACATTTTGAAGAAGAAAAAGTTCACTCAACATGTCCCTTGAAAATTCCATGCTTGATGCTGGTCTTGAGATAATACAACTTTGTGTCTTTTTACCCTCTGAGATATCATTCACTGTACACTCAATCGTTTTCACCATTTGTATATTTCTGTAGACCTCAGTCACACAATGTTTAGCATTTGTCTCAACAAGCAACAGTGATCACTGTAATTACATTCCACAATATGAAAAAAGAGAAGATACAGATATTAATAAGATCCTTCTTTGCATTTCTTCCCTGGCATTTTATCAGCATGCTCCAAAATAAAAGAAACAACAGTAGGGCTAGTAAACAAGATTGAAATTGTACAGATCTCACAGATGATCCGTCACTTACACAAACTCATCTGAAGTATGTTCAGGCTTAACACAAATTCTGTTCAGCTTGTTTATTCGGCTGATGCAGCTAGAGGGAATGGGTATCCTAGTCGGGTGCTGAGCATAAGGATTTCGGTCCATATTAATGGAATTACAAGCATATGTTAGCTGTGCCCATTCTTCCGAGCAACTTGTCTGTCAAACATTAGGTCAAACACTGCTTTGAGATGGCAAGCGAAAATGGCTGATTGTGCGGGCACTGGGCCCAGCCTTCTCCGTGCATGGTAAGAAGAACAGGCCAAAGAAAGGGGATTAGGCGACGACAAAAGCTGGTGGCTTAATCCAGTTTAATTAAGGCGCACTCGTTTTATGTGTGATTGACAGGACCTGCAGAAGTGTCTCCTTTCTCATCGTCTCTGTGGCGCTCTCTGTGTGAATACTAATGAAATATACACTTCAGCATAAGTGCTCTGCCCCAGTCGAGGTGGAATGATGGGAAGAGATGTGAGCACCCCTCCTCCTTTTTCTTCTTTTTTTTTTTTTTTTTTTTTTTTTTTTAGACGTCTGCAGCCGTTCGCTGCAAGAGACAAAAGATATGAATGGAGACTTCAAAGCTGCTCGTGAAAGGCTTTCTGAACGGAAGGAGAAAGAGACGCCCCAAGCACTCTGATGTGGCTCCTTCGTTCCCCTGTTTGTTCCTCACCATGTCCCTGCTGGGTTTTTGTGGGCTTTGGTGATGGCTTAAAATTAGAGATGCGTCTCTTAATATAACAGCCAGAGCATCTGATTCATGACTTGCTTCCTCTTGGTGTTGTTGCTGGGAAAGTTTTTTTTTAATTTACACTCTTTATTGTGCTTTTCTGCTTTTATTGTCAAACAGAGGTTAGGATGTGGTAAACATAAATTCATATGCCCACATTAAATAGCAATGAGAGAACTCACACTGTGGAATCATTGTCACAACAACACAGACTCATTGTGACTCATTTGCAAGACTCAGCTTGGAAAATATTGTTTTAAGTGGGAAGACACATTAAAAACACATTAAAGTTTATGTTTATTATGGGAGGGAAAACATTTAGCAGAATGCAGGGCCTCTTTAATGCTTGCTTCAGTGATCCAGAGGTTTTAAAATCTGCTGTTCTCATAGAAATAAATGGCTCAATTCCTGCATTCTGACCCCCACCCCCAACCCTGCAACACCACCACCTACCCAACCCCCTAAAATATAGAAGAACTGAGGACCTCCCAGCATTCTTTGTGGCTGCTTTCTTTAGCATGCCTTGCCTCATTTGTTTTCACAAGCCCCCTCAGCATTCAATGTAATCCTTTGTTTTATGAAGCCCTTTTAAAAATCACACATCTCTAACAGACAAAGAAGATAACCATGCAATGTCTAACAAATACTGACAATATTAGATTTGCTGTGAAAAAAATTTAAATTGACAGCACAGAGAAAGTTGAATTCCAGCTCAAAATGGAAAATGCATAGCTATCAGTTCACATGATCACATGATGGTTGCACCATGACACTAATAACTCAATGCCCTGTCTGGTATCAACTCTATCATATGTTTTATCTAGTAGAAAATGCCACCATGCTGCTTTTGGCACAGTCTACGACACAAATTTTATATCCCAATTTACCCTTACATTCCTCTGAATACACCATAGAAAGGGACTTCCAAAGCCAAACAGTGACATTTCCACAATCAGGAAGTGTCTCCCACTGAGCAACAGAACTGAAGAAATTCCTAGAATGGTGCACTGGGTTCTCAGGCTTAATTGGGTTCCTCCCCTAAAAAAAGAACACTATTTCCATTGTGAGAATGTTTTTCAAAGTCAGGATGCCCTTAGCTCTGTGATAATTCAAACAGAGCTGAGTTTTTTACTTCAGGTGTGGTATGTATGAGTCCAGTTTTCAGCATTAGACAAAGAGGCAAGGGTTGCCTAGATGTAAACCCTTCTTTGTATGTTCATATTCTATGCCAGGGGTGTCCAATCTATGGCCCGCAGTGCCAACTGTGGCCCGCAATCCATTTTTAATTGGCCCACAGCAAATTCCAAAAATATACCAGAATATGGCCCACACATGAGGTATTGCATTTCTTTCCTGAGCTGATCAAGGCAGTCCCTCTACAAAACAAAATTAAGGAAAGAAAAATTTTGCCACAGCGCACTGAAAATGACAACACCAAAGAAATGCAAGAAATGCAAGAAAGCAAGTGAGTGTAGAAAATTTCAGACGTGGTGGGAAAATCTGTTAACAATCCAAATTTATTTGCATAACAAACAAATAAAAAAATCCCATTAATGAAAAGTAGTGTTGTAGGCTGATTGATTTAGTTTGCATAAATAAACCAGGTGAGGCAATACATACTTTACCTCAAGTGAGTGGCCCGGCTGTTTGTGTATTTTACAGCATATGGCCCTTGGTGAAAAAGGTTTGGACACCCCTGTTCTTTGCTTTACTAAACATTTTAATGGAAATGTGAAATAGATTGGACTTTTCTGTTCCTGCTGTGAACACTCTGTTTTGGAGATTCTCTGACCCAGTCGAATAGTCATCAAAATCTTGCCCTTCAAAAGATCCTTCTTTTTTCATTTGATTATAATTGCTTACAATGGACAGGAGGACAGGAGGAAACTTTGGCCTTAGGTCCTGTTTTAGGACGTTTTTTACATGCCCTTGCCAAGTTCCACTCGGAAGTGTAGTGGCCATGTTATGTTAAGTGGCAATTCATTGCACATGGGTGGGAGGGGACAGTGAGGAGTGGATCTTTTTTCCCTCAAGGGCAGCCCCAATGAGCTAATCAGCTAGCTATGCTTTATTACACAGAACATTTTTCAGATTGCTTCTGGTTGGTTATTTGTTTATAAAAAATGTCTTTATCTGTGCAGATCCAAAAGTTTCTATCTGATTTTGATCTTACCCTGATGGATTACAAAGAGCTTGTACATGTGTGTAACCTCATATTTACAGAAAACTGTCATAGACAAAAATTGAGGTTCTGTAGATCAGAGCAGAAAATAATATTTTCCCCACCCCAAAGCTGTTTTTGGGGAAAACATGTTTCTTAAAATAAAACAACACTCTTGTGGGAATGATTCTGTTGTTCAAATGCCAATACAGGTACCACCAATATTTACTTAACTGTTAGTCTTGTCCTTGTAATGATTTGTAAAGCATAAAACATCATTTGTTTAGATAATTTTTGAGGGAAGTTTTATTTAGATTCTTGGCTAGTACAAAGAACTTCCTAATATTAGGCTATTAAGCCAATATTACTTCATACTAGACTCTGGCTAATAATAAGAATCATGGCGTCTCTTAGGGACTTAGTTATGCTTGCTAAAGTATATTTATGAACCTATTAAACTTCTTCATTCATCAAGTAAAATCCGTCTACTGAATTTATTAGGACTATCTACAAATACATCTCCTAGATAGAACTAAATCTGTGTAAAACCTAAATGTGCTTCATTTTCCTACAAACATATTCTCATATAATTTCAGCTGTCCATTCTTAAAAATAAAAGTATAAAAAATTATTCTCAAAGCAATGAAGCCACTTCCCTGAAGAAGCTTTGTGATGATGGTTCTTTAAATAACCTTTTGTAAATCAGGGGTATGAATGTAAAGAGTCTTTTTAAAATTAAAAGAATGTAATGTAATGTAAAGGGGCTAAACCAGATGTCCAATTTGAGATTCATAAATTAATCTTAGAATGTGTTAGAGTGTGTAACTTTTACACTATGTACTTGACTGGACGAATGTAAAGGGGAAGGAGTTGTTAGAACTTCTCTGTCATGAGGCTGGTGAAAAATGTGAGGCTCCCTGGCTGGAGGTCATGGCTGCTTTGAAGGCAAGTGGCTCTGATTAGGTTTGAGAGTGGAGCTGAGTACTGCTATCTGACCTTACTTCTCCCATCCCCTCTCCTGTCATGTCTCAGTTACCAGCCTTTAAGCTGCAGGATTAAAGTGTCAGTGATGCTGACAGTGTTTGTGCTGCTTCTTGGATGAGACCACGCTCGGACCGGGAACAAAGCAGCACAGGCTTACCCACGACAGCAAGTGTTATTAAATCTGTTTACACTGATCATTACAAAAAGCCAGTAGAAATTGACCAAATCAACTTGGTCATGTTGAAGAGGTAAAGAAAAGGAATTAGTGTTAATTTTGTTTTGAATATTCTTAAAATGGCAATGAGAGACATTATCATGATAAAGCTGCACTGAGCATGATTGATGGTGTTTGTGAACAAGAGATGAATTTGGTGATATCTCAATCGACTTATCAATTTATTATTGATTGATTTATTGTCTAATCCCATAGAATTAAATTAACCAAATGGGATAGTTTCAACTTAGATAATATTTTTGCTTTAAATGCCATGTCATTTAGTGGAGATGATGATCACATCATTTGTAACATCTTGTGCTGTTCTGTCTTTTCGTTTTTAAAACAGCACCAAAGTTTGAGTTGTCACATATGAAATTAAAATTATTGCCATATTTTTGCTAAAAATGGTGATTCTTTGACTTGAATTAATGTTTTCCCCATTTCCAAATGAATCCTTGTAAATCAACAACCTTTCAAAATTGACACATATTTACACTGTGAAAACTCAATATGCCATTTTACAAGATACTGAAACATTAGTGAAAGTGAAAAGCCTTGTCATTGCGAGGTGCACAGCAGACAATGAACCACAACAAAATTGGACCTCTGCATTTAACCCATGCACACTCAAACACCGTGCAGCAGTGGGCAGCTATTGAAAGCGCCCAGGGAGCAGTGATGGGGACGGCACCTTGCTCAATGGTACCTCAGGGCAACCTATTGGCAAGGGGTTCAAACCCCCGATCCTCCGATCATGTGGCCAACGCCCTAACCACTAGGCCACCGCTGCCCCTTAAAACATAAAATAATATATGTAACCCAACTTTTGTATTTTTGTCCAATATTTTAAAGTCTTTGCACATACTTTACTTTAGAAAAAATGTCTGGAAATATTTTTTATTAATGTGAAAAATATACCCAATAAATGTACATTTTTAAATCAACTATATTCTGACATTTCCTGTCTCTGGTCAAACCAAACAGGATGTGCTTGTGCAAGGTCTGAATCAGTGTCTCATTGTTTGTCTTGTGCCTAATATTTCCCTTCTCACTTAAAAAAGGTCAGCAGGCAGTGTATCAGACCTGGCCCTTTCAAGAAGGCAGGAAAAGGAGTCTCCAGTCCAGCGTCTCCAACGTATCAAAGGCCAAGCTAATTACTCTTCCACTCTGTGCCACAGCATAAATCACCCTTTATCTTATCCCTTGAACCGCCAAATTTTCTAAATATCTGCTTTATCTTGCCCTACAGCCACTAAAAGGAGAACAAGGCTTCGTGGAGGGCATGAATAAGGCCTGTGGAGAAGGCATGGCAAGATTTACTCACTCAGGAAAGGATTTGGGCTGTGTATGCTGATTCTTTGCCAGTGCACAAGTCAGGGATATGAGTGCCCTCAGGGTCATCAACATGTAGGGAGAGTCAGCCTGAGATTTGAACCATAATGTAATGGAGACCAACAGTACAGCAGCAATAATTGTATCTAGTATCCAGATTTGTTGTAAGAATCCAAAGTCCAAACAACATCGCAAGTCATACATGCCTTCCTGTTTCTTTAATTAATCTCTATAAATTTTGCTAGTGAAAGAAATATATTTAAATATATATGTATGTGTGTACTAAGCGAACAGTATGTTACAAGTTCTCTGTTTTTGTAATGTCACTAAATGCAGTGCAGTTACTTGACACTTGACAGTGCAGTTACTTGACACTTATAACTGCAGTTGGTCCTCACTTGTTCACCATAAGTAAAGAGTGTTTCAATTCAGTCTACTTTGAGGAATTCAGGATAGCCAGTTGCAACAGAGGTTGTTTACATACATCTTGTAAATGTCATAAAAAGTCTTAAAGGCATAGAAAAAAAGTTCCTTTTATGGTGTATCGACAAATTGGAAACATTCATTTAACAACAAAGTGTGACTATTAAATCAACATAAATATTAAATATATTGCATAATGTAATATAATGCAGGATAACTTTACATGACAGCATTACAACATAATTTTTTGACCATTTAATTTTTCATTGTGAAATTTAACTGTGAAATTTTCGCACTGTGTAAAGGTAAACATTTTACATTTCATGATGGAAACAGAACAAAACATTTTTATGAAGTTATGAAGAATTGATATGACAACAGTAGTAAAGAAACTTACATCAATATAAAATGTATTTGCAATGAATGCAAATGTATTTTCAGTGTGCAAGACAAACTACCCTCTTGTTGTAAATTTTGCTTTGGGTCTTGAGAAAATTTTTTTTTTTACCCAAGACACATCAGAAACATTTAAATAATTTATGAGTACATTTTAACATCTTTTTCTTACAAATTCAGGAGATTGGTTTGCAGCCAGCTTCTTGGGTGAGATGCATGTTCTGGTATTTCTATCTATTAAAATAGACTTGACCCAGGCATGAGAAAACTAATTGCCTGCCTGTTGTAAGAAGCATGTTTATTTGTCTCTAACTGTATGGCTGAACTAACAGTTTGGGCCATAGCTCAGTATGCATTGTCTCGTTGTTCCAGCTGCTCTTGCTGGTCTAACCCCCCACCACCATTCCCCCATGTCACAACTTATGACCCCCCTGCATCTGAAGAGTTTCTGAGGCTCTGAAAGGGTGCATGATCCATTCCATTACTGAGCTGCACTCAACAAGTCTCGCCACACAAGTTGGAGCAGATTTACTCCTCAAGTGTCCTATGTAGGTTAAAATAAAAGTGTACTGCACAACAATGGCTTTTCAGGCTGTCAGCGATGTAGAGGAATGCAATGAAACAATGTAATTCCTTCTCTGAGCCACAATCATCTACAGAATGTGTGCAAAAAGTTAAATGTTTGTAACAGCAGTTAACACCAAGATATTGTTCACTTAAAATGTAGTTATGGTGAAGGTACTGTTGTTTAAAACTGAATCTTGTTTTCACTTTTTCCTCCACTCATTTTCAATAAGATACTCAAGAAAAACTGAAATGTATGGACAGCTATTGATGTATTATAGCTTTACTGTTAAGCTTCACAAGCTTATACATTTTTTACAAGTATTCTCTATGTTCTTTTAACATAGATCATCATAAAGAGCCGTGGAAAGTTAGAGGGATCAAAAGCTGCACACAGTTTTTGTTTTGATTCAAAAAAGTTTTCAATGATAATGACAAAGAGAAGAAATTGTTTTTAAATGTATCTAACAGATAAATAAACCGCTGTGGCAGCAGTGGCCTAGTGGTTACGGATCGGAAGACTGTGGGTTTGATTCCTTCAGCAGTATGTTGCCCTGAGGTACCCTTGAGCAAGGTACTGTCCCCGCCATAGCTGCCCTCTGCTGCATGTGTGTGTATGGGTGAAATGCAGAGGTTGAATTTTGTTGTGTTGTGCTGTGCTGTGTTTCACAATGACAGGGGTAGTCACTTTCACTTTTCACTTTCACTTAACAGAAAAAAAACATCTAAAACCATGAATATGATTGCCAACCTTAACTAATTATTGCAGAACACTTGTTACCAATACATTGACTAAGCACTATAACTGGCACAAAAAAGTGATTATTAAGCTAGCTTTGCTCTGAAAGGAATGTGTTAACTTATTTTCAAAAACAGTGAACTAGATATTTATACTACTGTTAAAATAATATATATATATAGTCAATTTGATCCTTTGCATTTTGTGTCAGACTGATAGTATACAGCATCACAGACAGATCAGATACATCCTTGTATTAAAATTCAGGGCACATTCTCTGTGTTGAATAACACACACTAGCAGTGGTAAAAGTAACACAAAATTTGTTGCATATGACTGGTGTTAAATAATATTACACTCTAACTAGTTTGAAGGCCTTTGTGTTGTAAGTAAAATTTGTGTGAAATTTTAACTAGACTAGAAAAAACTAGAACTTGCTAAAGTCATATGCTGCCCTCCTTTGGTGGTTCATCAAGTAACAACATGGCCCAGAAGTGTTGCATTCTGCATTTTATTGCACTTCCCCCAATGACAAGGATTAATCCCAGTCCAGGTAGGCCTAGGAGGGCACAAATGGGATCAGCTAGGCTACACCTTCAGGGCTCCATGGCCCCTGAGCCATAGGTCCATAGGCAAGTATCCTACCTCTAGACCACCAACACCATGCTAACAAGTTGCAGCTAAGTAAGAAGCACTTTGAGAAAACCCCAACACTACTTTCATTAGCAAAATGGCAATGCAGATTATAGTGGTGGTCCTACTCTTAATGACCATATCATAAAGGATGTTTTTCCCCGTTATTATATAAATTTACCCCTGTGTAGCATTGCCTATCATATTCAATTTCATATTTAGTCTGGAAGACTAAAGCGAAACGATTCAAAAGAGAAAATCACAGGTCTAATTAGTGAGATTAGCCTTGTTAACATAAATGACTCGGCCAGGTTTCTTGCTCCCTCTGTGAACTCTATTAATTTCTTGGCTGAGAATGGAACAATTCCTCATTTCATGTTCAGACATCTGATCATTGAATAACTTACCCTTCCCCACAGCGCCTCATCTCCCCCAAACCTCAGATCTAAATTCAATGTATAAATTACAATATCAGAAAGAACCACAAGACCAGTGTTTTTTTCAGAAGCTAATGCTCTGAAGCTAATATCATATAATCTCACACATTCAGAGAGGGGTATTTGACACTGTCACAATATTTAAAGGATTGTAAAGGGCAGGAAGGAGAGGGATGTCTGAGCCAAGGTAAGAGTGTCTTTTTGCCTAAAAAGCAAAATAAATCCCATTAGGGTTTATTCTTTATCAGATCTTTATGTTTCCATCGATTCTATTTACAAGCATATTTATATCTATCCCTCTGTCATTTTCAGATCAAATTAAAGGATTAGTTAACTGGATGGTCTTTTACGCATTGTTGTGAAAGCTCATACACTAGCGACAGCTGTATAATGCTGACAATACTGCTGACAAAACCGTTACAGTGTATCCGGAAAGCTCCACTTTTTCCACATCTTGCCATGTTACAGCCTTATTCCAAAATTGGTTAAAATAATTTTTTACCTCAATATTCTACACACAATGCCCCTTAATGACAAAGTGAAAAAAGTTTTGCTTGAAGCTTTTGCAAATTTATTAAAAATAAAAAACAAATATTAAACATGTACATAAGTAATCATAGCCTTTGCTGTGACCCTCAAATGTGAGCTCAGATTCAATGGACTGGGGCAGAAGTTCATCTTCGAATAGGACAATGACTCAGCACACAGCCAAGACCAAAAGACTGGCTTTGGGAACACTCTGTGAATATCTTTGAGTAGCTCAGCCAGAGCGCAGACTTGAAGGACTGAACATCACTGGAGAGATATGAATTTTTTTTTTTGTCATTATGGGGTATTGTGTGTAGAATTGTGAGGTAAAAAAAATGAATGTAATCCATTTTGGAATAAGGCTGTAACATAGCAAAATGGGGAAAAAGTGCAACGCCATGAATACTTTCTGGATGCACTGTATAATCACAAGATCCTTGTGATACTGCAAGAAATAGGTTAAAGGTAAAATTATTTGAGCGTTATCAGCATAAAATAAATGCAATTTTTAAAAATGTTAGATCTTAAAGAAATACAATGATTTATATCGTTTATATATTTACACATTTGTATATGTGTTTTGTATGTGTGTCACAGTTTGCGGCACACTGCCCTGACTGGGTATAAAGAAGGGTATAAAGATTCCAATCAGTCAGAGCAGAGCTTTGGTCATTCTGGATTCCACACTGGGTGACTGCTTGTGTGAGTGAACATTAAATTCAGTGTTTGTGTGACTACAAACCCAGCCACTAGGGATGCACAAGCCAGTGTATTTCTTCGTGCCGGTCCCAAGCCCGGATAAATGGGGAGGGTTATGTCAGGAAGGGCATCCGATGTAAAACTTTGCCAAATCAATATGCACACAATGAAACAGACTTCTATACCGGATCGGATTAACAGGTTAACAACGACTGCCACCAATGCTGTAAGCCTACAGGGTGCTGGTGGAAATTGGACTGCTGTTGGCCAAAGGAGAAGAAGAAGAGGAGGAGGAGGAAGGCATGTCCAGATGGAGGAGGAGAGAAAGAAGGGGAGGAGAGTGGAAGTGAGGGTAGGGACTTTGAATGTTGGCAGCATGACTGCTAAAGGTAGAGAATTAACTGATATGATGGAGAGAAGAAAGGTTGACATTTTGTGTGTGCAAGAGACTAGATGGAAGGGTAGTAAGGCCAGGTGTATTGGAGGAGGGTTTAAATTGTTTTACCATGGTGTGGATGGAAGGAGGAATGGGGTAGGTGTTATCCTGAAGGAAGAGTATGTGTAGAGTGTTTGAGGTGAAGAGGGTGTCAGGGAGGGTGAGGAGTTTGAAGAATGTTGTTAGCGCTTATGCCCCACAAGTTGGTTGTGAGATGGAAGAGAAAGAAGAATTCTGGAGTGAGTTACATGAAGTGATAGAGAGTATACCCAGGGGAGAGAGTGGTGATTGGTGCAGGTTTTAATGGTCATGTTGGTGAAGGGAACAGTGGTGATGAGGAGGTGATGGGTAGATATGGTGTCAAGGAGAGGAATGCTGAAGGCCAGATGGTTGTAGATTTTGCAAAAAGGATGGAAATGGCTGTAGTTAATACTTGTTTTAAGAAGAGGGAGGAGCACAGAGTGAAGTATAAGAGTGGAGGAAGATGCTCACAGGTGGATTATATCCTTTGCAGGAGAGTCAGCCTGAAGGAGATTGGAGACTGCAAAGTAGTGACAGGGGAGAGTGTATCCAAACAGCATAGGATGGTGGTCTGTAGTCTTTGGCCTTGGAGGTCAAGAAGAGGAGGAAAGTGAGAACAGAGTTGAGGATCAAGTGGTGGAAGCTGAAGGAGGAGGACTGCAGGGTGGAATTCAGGCAGGAATTAACACGGGCACTGGGAGATGTTGAAGAGCTACCGGATTGCTGGGAAACTACTGCAGAAGTGATAAGGCAGACAGCTAGAAAAGTACTTGGTGTGACATCCAGAAGGAAGAAAGAGGATAAGGAAACCTGGTGGTGGAACTGAGAAGTACAGGAGTGTATACAGAAGAAGAGGGAAGCAAAGAAGAAGTGGGACAGTCAGAGAGATGAAGAAAACAAGGAGATGAACTGCAGGGTGAAGAAAGCAGTGGCCAAGGCCAAAGATAAGGTATGTGTTTAATGTATGAGATGTTGGACAGTAAAGAGGGAGAAAAGGACCTATACCAATTGGCTAGACATAGAGACAAAGCTGGGAAAGATGTGCAGTAGGTCAGGGCGATTAAAAATAGAAATGGAAATGTACTCACAGGTGAACAGAGCGTTTTGAGCAGATGGAAGGAGTACTTTGAGGAGCTGATGAATGAAGAAAATGAGAGAGAGATAAGATTGGATGATGTGAGGACAGTAAACCAGGAAGTGCAGCAAATAAGCAAGATGGAAGTAATGGCAGCGATGAAGAGAATGAAGAATGGAAAGGCTGTTTGACCGGATGACATACCAGTGGAAGCATGGAGGTGTACAGACAGGTACCAGCTAGAGTAAAAGGGAAGGTTTATAGGACAGTAGTGAGACGAGCTATGTTGAATGAGTTGGAGACAATGGCACTGACAAAAAGACAGAAGGCAGAGCTGGAGGTGTCAGAGTTAAAGATGTGAAATTTTCGTTGGGTGTGACGAAGATGGACAGGATTAGAAATGAGTATATTAGAGGGACAGCTCAGGTTAGATGTTTTGGAGACAAAATTAGAGAAGCAATGTTGCATTGGTTTGGACATGTCCAGAGGAGAGATGAGGGTTATTTTGGAAGGAGGATGTTGAAGATGCCAGGAAAGAGGAGAAGAGGAAGACCAAAGAGGAGGTTTATGGACGTGGTGAGAGAGGACATGCAGGTGGTTGGTTTGAAGCAGGAAGACGCAGAGGAGGAATTGTTTTATTCATTAATTTATTTGATTCATCTGTATCAAGGATGAACAAATGATATTTTTCATCAAGCTGGGAAAGGATACCAAACTCTCTTGAAAAATGTTTGTACTCCATCCATACACAGACAAATAAATATGTATATACAAACAGAGGAAACAATATTGTTACCCTCCCTGTAAGTGTGCAACCATCAGAGGTCAAGATGAGTAATAATCCACAAGGAAACCGGGGGGTGCTGCTGGTCTAGTGCTAGGATACTTGCCTACAGACCATGAGGTGGCAGGTTCAAATCCCACCTCTACTACCACGCTTCCTGAGCAAGACCCTTAACCCCAAGTTGCTAAACAATTGCTTCCTGTAGTGTACTGCATGCAGACAGTATGCCTACGCTTATAGGGTGGTGATGGTCTAGTAGGGTACTTGCCTATGGACCTATGGATCAAGAGGTTCAAATACCACCACTGGGTCCCTGAGCAAGACCCTTAACCCTGAATTGCTCCAGGGGGACTGTCCCTGTAATTAGGCCATGGAAGTCGCTCTGGATAAGAGCGTCTGCTAAATGCCGTAAATGTAAAAGTAACAACCCAGGATACCCAGGATAAATTCTAAGCAAATTAAGGCTTCTCTCATGATGGCTAATGTCACCATTTGTGAGCCTTCCATCAGGAAAAAATATAACAATAAAAATGCATATGGCAGGGGGCAAAGAGAAAGCCATTACTCTCTGAATAAGCATTGCTGCATCTTGTCGTGGGTGAGGTTTGTTTTGGGCACAGTAGAGGGCGCTCTAGGGTTACCAGAAATTACTAAAACCACCATTAACATGAATGAACTGCGCTCTGTTCTGACTCATAGGGGTTTAAATAACAGTCAGAACAGAGCGCAGTTCATTCATGGTGGTTTTGGTAATTTCTGGTAACTTGTTTTAGTTAGGCTACAGTTCCTTGGGTCTTGTCTTATCTTGGTCAGAACTGCAGTCATTGGATCTTGTTTTGGTTAATATAATGAATAAAACTATGTTCCGGACTCCGGTCGTTCTTCCCACACCCTGCCACAATTACAGAAATGAACTGCCAGCGCTTGGATGTCGCGAGCCTCACTTGAAGTCACGGTGGAGGTCCTCAGAGTGGAGCTGCAGCTTCTGAGGACCTTCGCGCCAGCAAGGCTGGCTGCATGTTCACCAGAGCAGAGCGGAGGAGCACAGAGCGCAACGGCCAGCTCGCCTCTTCTCTAGAGCCCAACGAGCGACTGGAGGAGCACGGCTGGATTGAGCAAGCACCGATGTTCATAATGGCTGCGGTGAGTCGGCCCTTTGACCGATTGGAGGAAGAGCCTTCGCCCGTACCCCCTCCAATACCGCTTCCAGCTCCTCACCGGCTACAACGCAGGATGTCGGCGCGCCCTGCGCTGGCTACAACGGGGGATGTGGATGCACCCTGCGTGAATCACAGCGGGAAGACGGCAGAGAATGCCCCCTGCGTCATTCAAGTAGCAGCGGTGGCCTAGCGGTTAGGGCGTTAGCTGCATGATCGGAGGATCGGGGTTCAAACCCCTTCCCAATAGGTTGCCCTGAGGTACCCTTGAGCAAGGTACTGTCCCCATCACTGCTCCCCAGGCACTTTCAATAGCTGCCCACTGCTTTTGGGGCAGCGGTGGCCTAGCGGTTAGGGCGTTAGCCACATGATCGGAGGATCGGGGGTTCAAACCCCTTCCCAATAGGTTGTCCTGAGGTACCCTTGAGCAAGGTACCGTCCCCATCACTGCTCCCCGGGCGCTTTCAATAGCTGCCCACTGCTGCACGGGTTTGAGTGTGCATGGGTAAAATGCAGAGGTCCAATTTCGTTGTGGTTCATGTGTGCTGTGCCGTGACCTCGCAATGACAAGTGTAGTCACTTTCACTTTCACTTTTTTTCACAACACGGGAAGATGGCAAAGAACGTTGCCCGCAACAGGGAAAGCGGGACATTGGCAAAGAAGGCCGCCCATGACACGGAGAACAGGGAGTTGGCAGAAAATGCCCCCTGTGCCATTCAAAAAGGGAGGTCGGCCAAGAAGGCCCTTCGCAGCATGGAAAGCGGCATCAAGGAGTCAACCCCCAAACCCAGTACCACTAACCCATCTGCCTGGAAGAAGACCAAGACAAGGCCACTCCAGGTTAGGATTGCAGATGGAATAATCAGTGGCCTGAGATATCAAGTTCAAAGCCTTGAACAAACTCTTCAGGAATTAGATAATGAGTGGCTGTCAATTCTGGAGGAAGAAAGACAGGCCAAAAATGTTCTTGCAGAACAGCTCCAGGAAATGGAGGCTGAACTCACCAACAAGGATCCCAAAATTCGTGCACGGAGCCAGGATCTTGATGTTTTGAATGTAAAGTTAAGGGATGCTACACTGGCCAATAGTCAAGTCTCAGAGAAGCTTCAGGAGATGGAAATAGAGGCTGAAGTGAGAACTCTGAACATGGACACCAACCACACTGTCTCTGAACATCATCCCGTGATAACGAGCACAAGTTTAGCTCTCTTAAACATCCGCTCACTGACTGACAAAGCTCTCATACTTAGAGAACTAATATTGGATAAAAATCTGGACATGCTTTTACTGACTGAAACATGGCAACCCAGCAACGACTTTCTGGAACTGAACAAGCTCACTCCTGCAGGCTACAGCTACCTGTGTAAGCCCCGTGGAAAGGGCCGAGGTGGAGGCCTGGCTGCTGTCGTTCAGGATGGGGTGCAAGTTAAAGTTTTGGACTTCCATGATATCTCGTCTTTTGAATATCTTGTGTTCAGAACTGTCAGTACTAAACCACTTGTTGTAATTTTGTTATAAATCGACCACCTTCGACGTCTCTTTCTCCGTTCTTCTCGGACCTCAGTGAACTTCTCACACTTACCTGTGCCCTGTCTGAAAACATCATCCTGCTCGGTGACTTTAACTTTCATATAGACACCGTCTCTCCAGCTACTTCAGAATTTTTGCCCTTCTTGAATGTTTCCATCTCACTCAACATGTGAACTTCCCCACACATACACGTGGAGACATACTTGACCTGATTTGTTCATCTGGACTTAAAACGCTTCTGTAAACTGTTCTTCTGTTGGTATTTCTGATCACTATTGTATCGAATTTGCTTTCGAACTAACCTTAGATAATCTATGTAAAAAAATCTACAATTTCATATAGAAATTTGAAATCTGTTGACATTCAAGGGTTCACCTCTGACCTACTTACATCTCCTCTTTCAAATTTCTTAAACCTCTCCTGTCCTGATGCTATTCTGAATTTATACAACCGCTCCATTTCTGCCGTTTTAGATAAGTTTGCTCCAGTCAAAATCAGGGCTGTACCTTCCTCTCACTCCTCTCCATGGTTCACCCCTGAACTAAGGTCCATGAAAGCTGTTGGGAGGCAACTTGAATGGCTGTATAAGAAATCAGGTCTCATGGTGCACTCTCAGCTATATCTTGATCACGTGCAAAAATATCGATCTGCCCTTAATACTGCTCGCTCTCGGTACCTCTCCTCCGTCATCAACAGCAGCAGCTGTAAGCCCAAGGCCCTGTTCACTAGTGTGAGTAAACTTCTTCAGCCCCCAGCACCTTCTCTCTCAGGTTCTCACTCATGTGAGTCCTTTCTTCATTTTTTTCAAAACAAAATCTTCTTGTAACTTTCTCCTAGAAACCCCGGTACAACCCTTCACCAAGTTCACTCTTACAAACTCGAACTCTGTTACTGAATTAATTAGGAAAATCAGTTCTTCCACCTCCTGCGATGGGCTGGCGACCTGTCCAGGGTGCGTCCCCCGTCCTCGCCCTGTGTGCGCTGGGTTGGACACCAGCACTCCCCCGTGACCCCGTTTGGGACAAGCGGCAGATAATGGATGGATGGAGTTCTTCCACCTCCTTGGTCCTTGATCCAGCACCTACTTCTCTTCTTAAATCCTGCTTGTCTGCCATCTCTGCCTCTATCTCCCATCTCATAAACTGTTCACTCTCCTCTGGTTTTGTGCCACTTGGTGCAATTACACCTATTTTGAAAAATAACACTTTGGATCCCAGCAATCTGAGCAGCTACAGACCTATTTCTAATCTACCTTTTATTTCAAAGCTCCTTGAAAGGGTTGTAGCTGCTCAGCTGCAGGAACATTTAACAATTTATATGAGCCGTTTCAGTCAGGTTTCCATCCACAGCACCGAGACTGCCCTGCTAAGGGTCACCAACAAGCTTTTACTCAGTGCTGCCTCTGGTTCCCTCAGTATCCTCCTTCTCTTGGATCTAAGCTCTGCCTTTGACACTTTCAATCATCAGATCCTTCTTTCCCGCCTTTCAGCCATTGGGCTCTCTGGTGCCGTTCTTTCTTGGTTCACATCTTATCTCACTGATAGACATCAATTCATCCACCTCCATAACAGCAGATCATCTCCTGCTCCAGTTAAACAGGGTGTCGCTCAGGGATCTGTGCTTGGACTTATATTATTCATAATTTATATTCTCCCTCTCGGTCATATTATTAGAAACCATGGCCTCAGTTTTCACTGCTATGCTGACGATACCCAAATCTACATTACCACCTCCATTTCAGCCGCTCCGCCCCCTTCCCTCACAGCGTGTATTCATGACGTAAAACTATGGCTCACCTCTAACTTTCTCAAGCTCAACACTGACAAAACAGAACTTTTAGTAGTTGGCTCCAAATTTCTCATCACTAAACTACAAAATTTCAGTGTATCTATTGAAAATGCTCTTGTTACGCCCTAACCCCTCTCTGTCATTTGAATCTCACATTAATACAGTTGTGAAAAATGCTTTCTTTCACCTCAGAAACATCTCACATCTCCGCTCATCTCTTTTGTTGAAGGATGCAGAAATACTTGTTCATGCTTTTATAACGTCCCGTCTCGATTACTGCAATGCTCTACTCTTTGGTCTCCCAAGTAGAACATTAGCCAGGCTCCAGTACGTGCAAAACTCTGCAGCTCGTGTTCTCACGTTCTCCAAAAAATCTGAACATATCACCCCCATTCTCCACAAACTTTACTGGCTGACCATATCATATCGTATTCAGTACAAGCTGCTTCTCATCACATTTAAAGCCCTTCATGGATCTGCTCCTTCATACCTCACTGATTTACTCAATTCATACACTCCCACCCGCTCACTTCGCTCCTCCGGCACAGGGTTACTCTCAGTTCCTAAATTCAGGTTAGCTTCCATGGGGGGTAGATCATTTAGTGTTGCTGCCCCTAAACTCTGGAATTCCCTCCCTCAAAACCTGCGCTTAATGTCCTCGCTGTCCCTCTTTAAAACACAGTTAAAAACATATCTATTCAGTTTGTGCTATTCCACTTCTCCCAGTTCTTAATTTCCTTATTCTGCTGTTTGTTTTCTGTCTGTGTTTGTATTAACTGTTTTTTCTCTCTGCTCTGTAAAGTGACCTTGGGTTTGAGAAAGGTGCTATATAAATAAAAATTATTATTATTATTATTATTATTAAGATCATCTAACCATATCATGATGTTTTTTTGGAAAGATATTTTGCGGATACATTTGCTGGACCAAAATATAAAAAGGAAAATATTCCTGTATACATCTAAGAGTTATGTTTAGGTAAGATTTTTTTTTTAAGAAATATACTTTATAAATTATTTAAATATAAAAATCCTACAAAAAAGTAGTATTAAGAATTGGGTCCCTAAAAACCAGAGGTATTAACAAACATTTTTAGTCCTTTTATGTGGTTTTAAGATGAAGTAAAGGCAATGTAAATGTATTAATCAAATTTTAAAGCAATTACGGTCTATTACTTTGCTACAAAGTTCTTTTTTGTTTTTTTAAGGTATATACAGTCACACAGTCAAAGTTACCACGCTAATAAAATAATTTTGAAGCATGACAATGTCCTGCAGAATTTCAAAATTTTCCTGACACAGCACAACTGATCCAGCTCTTCAGGTAATCATTAGGAATGTAATTAGGCAGGAACAGTTATGTTGAGCATAGCACTTGAAACTGTACATAGTCTAACTCTCATAGTTTAACTCTACACTTGTAAATGCCATTTCTATATGCAAATGGTTCATAAAGATTACTAAAGTTATATATAAAATATGCAAAAAGGGTGTTCTCATTCAAACTTGGCCCTGTGGGATTACAAACAGAATTATCAATGTTTGTAAGGATGTTACACCACAAGCACTAACGAAATAGAGATGATTTCTAAAGTTCTCAGGAACAAAAATATTAAAACTTGAAGGGAAAGACTACAGAGCATGAGTGCAAGTATCCCAGTCAATAAAACTAATGTACCTAAATATTTTAAAGGTCACTTTAATCTCATTTGATATTTCCATCCATTTCCATTTTCTGCCGCTTGTCCCAAACGGGGTCGCAGGGTCCAACCCAGCACACACAGACGCACCCTGGACAGGTCGCCAGCCCATCGCAGGGAGGAGCAGGACGGGGACGGCACCTTGCTCGAGGGTACCTCAGGGCAACCTATTGGGAAGGGGTTCGAACCCCCGATCCTCTGATCACATGGCCAACACCCTAACCACTAGGCCACCGCTGCCCCATCTCATTTGATAATAAAAGGTGTGTTGTAACAAGCATACATCAGAAACATGCAGCCAAATAATCTAAGACTGGCTTCTTAAAAGAGAAGGTGGTAGTTCCACCATGACCATGTCTTCTAACTTGATTATAAAATATTTAATTGATATCATATAAAAGTTATGGAAGATATTAATATTAATTGTTTCAGTGTCATTAGAGAAAACATTGTAACAGAGGGAAATTAAACCTCTTACTCTACCTTTAGGAATCAATTTCTATTAATGTTCTAAGGTACAGCATCAAAAGACATAATTTGTGCAAATTGTTATTAGTTGTATGTACTGAACCTATAGTTTACTTTTAAAAGTCATTGAATTTTAGGGGAGTTCAATTAGTTTCAAGTGAACAAATGTTCTAACAATATGTAATTTATAGCTTACTATACTTTACTATACTCAAATTAATTAAGTTCTAATTAATTCAAATGTTTAAGTCAACTACGAATATTTACTTTGCTTTAATTGTATATTTTTGTAGTCTTAGGCTTGGACATTAATTCATATTAAAATGGAAAAAATGAATCTGTTCATAATCAGTATTTTGTTCTTTGCAATTTCTTCACTTCATTCTATTCAAGTTCATTCTGTCACTGATACTCAAGGTATTAGAATGGTACTGTTAAGTTTGACAAACTGTTAAGCTTGTTCAAAGTAGCATGATCATGCTTTGTGTTTTGTGCTGTAAATGGACATAAATTGCGCAAATTACAGGGAACCACATTGTTTGCCGCAACACTGGAAAAGATTGTTAAAAAGTTCAGGTGTGGTTTTCTCATCAAATAGACTTGCTTTTATGAAAGAGGCCTTGTCAGCTGTCACATATAAGAGGGAGGCTGTAAAGCAAAACTATAATGACATCATTGTAATGAAGCATCATTGATCTTGGGCCTTTTTAATGGAAGGCGGCCCAGCTTTCATCTCCTGCCAGCTGCTCTTTTTAATGATAACTCTGCTGTGGTCTCCTTCCTGACACCTTTATTGTTTACAGAAGGGACACAGAAGGGCCTTCTCCTGTTGTTATCTGTCCTCTGTTCTGAACTGCTTTAAAACATCAAAACAGTTACAAGTATACATGGACTGGAACATTTTTCACACATTTCTTTTTGATTCAAACTGTGGTCACACAGACCTAATTAACTTAACTTTTTTTTTATTTATGGTTTAGCAGAACTACAAACTGTGAAGTAAAGAGGATCAAATGTCATCTTAATGACAATTTTGGCTGTATAACAAATGGCCAATAATAGCAAATTCAGCCCTTTTCTTCAAACTTCTCAATAACCTACTTTTAATAAACATAACTGAACATATGTGCACTGGCTCTCTTGGCAGCTGCACTTGGCAGACTTCTCTTCCCTCCAGAATCAAACAACTCAAAGGTTCTTTCATTTAGTCATAGTTGTTCAAGATTCTTTTTGGCCTAAAGAAGGGATACCATATTGCTTCAAGCTTTACCAAAACGTTTCATGACTTGAGGGTTTTATTAATTTTGTTTCCTTTAACAAACAGGTGGAAACTTAGCAGCACTGGAAATTTCTGTTGTTAATTCATGAAATATGTGGAATTTATAAGACACAGTAGGGTGTAGCGAGCAGTCAATGAGTTGCTAATGACAGAGACATGGAACATAGAACAGCTTTACTCTATAAAGCCCACAAGATGTCGCTAATTTCCTACGTTTTCCTATGATTCGTTGCACAAACTGACTGCCCTGAGACAAAGGAGAAAAAAATAATAAATAAAAAGTAATAAAAAATTGGGACAAACTTGCCATTACTACAAAGAGATGTGTTTTAGGTCTGACAACGCAGAGGAGAGTTACATATTTCTCCGTTATTTTTAAATACAGGACGAATTCCAAAACAGTAGTTGTTTTTTTATTTTGCTGGTTCTTTTATTACTTTCTAAATTAAATGACCACAAATACTGTAATGCAATTCTATTCAAAGTACAGTTGTGGTCATTGAAACTTTCGGACTGATGTGACTTGTGAATGTGATTTCTTCTGGATTATTTGCGAAGCTACAAATCCAGCTAATTTAATTTAATTTAATTTAATTTAATTTAATGAAATCATAGCACAAAATACCACATTAACTCCACTGTGTATAAGACATTGTACATGGAGGAATAGCAAAATTAGTCGCCTTTCTGTCTAGAAATAGAAACCCAACTTTCCTCGAAAGTTCGAAAGAACTGACTCAGAAACCTCCAAAACATTGCTCCCCGTCTACGTTTAAACGTTTACGTGAAATGACGCGCGTAGCGCTGGTGGGCCAATCCGACAAGAGAAGGGTGGGGCCTGAACACCTTAACTTGCGTCGTAACCGCAAACGTTCTGCGATGCCGCTGAAGGTCCTCTGAGTAACGGGCACGCGCCTCGGGTTGTTATGAGCAGCAGTGGCTTAGGAGCTACACCAGGCGTGATTATGACACGATAGCAAGCTTCTTCACTCTTCTCACGATGGCCTGCGAAAGTTTAGAGGACAAGTTTTCTGGCCTCAAGGCCGACTGCCCGCAGCTTCTAACCTCTTGCCTGTGTAAGAAAAAGTGCGGCAGCTGCAGGTTCTTCTTCGGGTTCTTTGTTTTCTCGCTCTCGCTGCACGTGATCACACTGACTTGCTTCCTCGATCTTCGGTCTGAGGTCAAACGTGAGCTTTCGCAAACGAAACGGGAACCGACGATCACCACTGTTACTGAAGATGAGAGGAGACCCAGCGTAGGGGCAGACACAGACGCAGACGAAAGCACCAGTGATTTACTCTTCAGCTCCAACGTAAGCCGTCTCTCTTCAGCGGTTTCTAGACTTAAGTACTGAAAGCACATCAGCTTCCCCGGGGTTTGAGGTGGCAAGTGAAACAAACACTGAGCAGTTTCTGTGTCAGTTTGTCCGAGAAACAATGTCATGCGTTTATCAGGCTATCCTCTTAGCTTTTAGCTACTGACGGCTGTCCAGTGACTGCTGTCCTCAATGTTTTTCAACAACAATGTATAAAACTCTCGGCTTTAAATTTAACTGTCGGCTCACTTGATAGCCAACAACAGCTGATGCTTCATGTAGCTGTTACTGAGTGTAACCTAGGGTGTTTCATCTTTCTGAGGATGGGCTAGGAAAGTGTTTTGGTTAACCTTGGCTTACTATTTTACTACTGGGTGAAACTGACAGCACCTGCATTGAAAAGCCCTTACAGTAGAAGGGAAATAATTAAGCAGAGGTCGGGTTGTGAAAGGTTATAGTAAACACCTGTACAGTGTCCAGGTGTCAGTCAGAAAGTCAGAAAAAAATACCTGACTGCATATGACATATCATTCAAATAGCTGTCAAACTGGATATTATTTTTTAAAAATGTGTAATGATTGTAAAATTGTAAAACCTTCCTGAGTTTTAATATACCTTAGAAACCACCAGAGGGGGTCAAATACTTTCAAAGCAAATCCTTATCACACCAGCACAAGTTGCCATGAGCCATGCCTGTGGTCTTAGACATATTTTGTACCTGGACGAGGTGAATATGGCTTGAAAAGAAGCGTTTGGTGTTTTATTATTTGAAAATTATATTGATTTCAATTCAGCTGCATTACTAAACATGTATAAGTCAGCTAGGCTGCAAAACTGTCATTTCTATCATTGTCATTACACAGCCAATCTAGCTGTCCCCCAACTTGCTCCAGGGGGACTGTCACTGTAATCAGGAGTTGGAAGTCACTCTGAATAGGAGCATCTGCTAAATGCCAAAAATGAAAATTTTACTTATGTCATTCTATTCAAGGACTGCTGTCACATAAATATTGTACTTCCATAGCAACAGTATATAAGCAGTTAAAAACCTATGAGATTAGACTTACACAAGGCTGTCCAACATATATCAACACATCCAAGCATTGATGGATTTCTGTAGCAAAATATTCTTCCCTATTATTTGTACATGTCAGTTATTATTAAGGACTAGATACAGCACCCCTAGACTTTCCAAACCTGTCAGTTTCTCTTTTTCTTTTTTCCATTATATTTTAGGCAACTATCTTTGAAAAATGAATTAAATTGCAAAGATGTGCCTGCTCTCGTATTCACCATGGTAATCTTCTTTACATCAGCCACATATGTACAATGATCCATTACAGTAATGCTTTGTGCTAAAGAAAGAGAAAATTGCACTTTGGGAGACCCGTCTCACTTGAACGTTAACAACTGGAGCGTGATAAAGCAAATATGCATAATAGAAGAAACAGAGAAAGCCGAACACTGGCCTTGCTGCAAAACAGATGTTAGGCTTGATCTACAAGGCTTGTTTCATTTGTTTCTGTAGTTGTCCCAAACTGGAAATATTTGAATGTACAATGAATAGAACTGCATGCCATATGGAAAATTTAGGGAGCAGTTGACCATGAGGTAGCAGGTGGAAAAACATTAGCCAAATTACAAGCAGGTGCACCAGCTTGTGGAAATTTAGCGAGGTTTGGAAGAACATCAGGAACTTGGATGTTTGCCATTCAAATTTGATATGTAGCTATTGAGTTGCGGCATCAAGCTTTGAAAGGGTAGGGGATGGAATTAATCATTAAGTTCCAGACAGTTCACGCCACTGCAATGGTATGAACACCCCCTGCCCTCAAAGAACAGAGAGGAGCGTTGTACTTGTTGTTCATTATCAGCTTTTGATGAAGTGCACATGCACACTGTATCATTGTTTAATGGTAATGGCAGATGGTTAAGAGTAAAGATAAAGGAGGACTAAGCATGCCTAGTGTACATCTGGATGGTCCCCTGTTTACATTAAACGGTCTAAAAAACATTTGTCATATGAAAAGGTCCAAATTAAATCCTTTGATTTTTTTAGCCATTTCTTTTTTTTCAAACCATAGTTAGGGTTGGGCTGTAAATTGTAAAGTTAATAACTCACAACAGTCATTGTATTTCTAATGACTGTATTTCATGACTATAAATCATGGAATTTCTGTTACAGGTATGTCTAGTAAATGGTGAAATAAATGCAAATAAGCAGAATGTATTTTTGGAGGGCCCACTAATTGCTGGTGTGTTGTGCTGGGAAAATCAGGAAAGCTTCAGAAAACTACATAAAGGTGATGCTGATTACATATCACAAAGGTCTAAATACAACACAAAACATTAAACTTTAGCTGTCACTCTCCTGCTACTAGCTCTCAGATGTGAACCTTTATCAATGGAATGAGGTTGAGTCAATATCAGTTTGTGTTGGCCAGAATTGAATGTTCAGTGCTTACCGTTAGACTAAATAAACTAGTGCTACCAGCTTATCTCAGGAGGATGAGATGGCACAAAAATGACCAAATCTTTGTGACAAGAGTTTTACGAAACCCCTCCACCACACATAATTGAATGTATACCTGCTTGACAACTGCATTTTTAATCCATCGCTATTCCTTTTAAACAAAGATTCCTTTTAAACAAAGATTGTAACCAACTCGTTAACCACAGGATTGGAAGATTGTGGGTTCAAACCCCTTACCAGTAGGTTGCCCTGAGGTACCCTTGAGCAAGGTACTGTCCCTGTGACTGCTCCCTGGGTGCTTTCATAGCTGCCCACTGCTGCACAGTGTTTGCATGGGTTAAATGCAGAGGTCCAATTTCGTTGTGGTTCACTGTGTGCTGTGCTGTGACCTTGCAATGACAATAAATTTCACTTTCACTTAAAGAAATCCTGGGCACTGAAATTATAATGTTGGCATATGTTTTGGAGAGTGAAGACTGCAAAGATATTAGCACTGTTCAAAAATGCATCACCCAGAACACTAAACTCCAGCATGCCATTATACTGGCAAACAAGCTTTTATTTTTCCTTCAAAGTAAGAATGCAAATTATGTTCTCATGAGCTGCTATACTTAGACCTTCCATTTGTGTTTCCAGTCTGAATTCATTTACATCTACATTTATGGCATTTAGCAGACGCTCTTATCCAGAGCGACTTCCATGTCCTATTTACAGGGACAGTCCCCCTGGAGCAATTCAGGGTTAAGGGTCTTGCTCTGGGACCCAGAGGTGGGATTCAAACCTGGGACCTCTTGAGCCATAGGTCCATAGGCAAGTACCCTACCACTAGACCACCACCCACCAATTCCAGTAGCACTGGACAATATAGCAACAAGTAATATGAATCTTGTTTTTTTTTTACTTTTTACATATATGAAATGCATGGGAAATTTGTGTGTTTGCTAAGTTGGAGTAGACACAAAGCAACGGCACAACTGTTGTTTTGTCCAACATTTTGCAATGTTTGCTCAGTGCATTACTGCATTCAATTACACAAGACTAGCAATGCTCACTTGGGCTTTGTTGGGGCAGCGGTGGCCTAGTGATTAGGGAGTTGGCCCTGGATCGGAAGATTGTGGGTTTGATTCCCTCGCCAGTAGGTTGCCCTAAGGTACCCTTGAGCAAGGTACCGTCCCCATCACTGCTTCCTGGGCACTTTCAATAGCTGCCCCCTGCTATTGCACACTTGGAGAGTGAGGGCTAGCTAACAACTAATAATCATTGGACAACATAAATTGCTTGGAAGAGAATGCAAATGACCTTTTATCCAGTCAGACCATAGTATCATTCGCTTTCAGTAGCTAATAATAGCTTCAGCTTTCATAATAGCTGCCATAAAAAGAATGCTTTTCTGAATCTGCAAAGGGAACAGACAGGCAAAACTTGTTTAGATCTAGATTTGTAACATTTTTGTAATCACTGCTAACAGGATGACTGTACTATATTTCATGAGTTCATTCACTGTGCATTTTAGTTTATGGTACTTGAACTATACGTTATGATGAGAACACAATGATGAGGTGAGCAGATATAGTTTCCTTATTTGGAGTTTCCCCAGAAGAGAACCTAGAGGAGAATGGTTTCCTCCCAAGGTTTCTTCGTCCAACAGGGATATTTTCCTTTCCTCCATTGCCATTTGCTTCATCACTTGGTGCTTAGACTTGGTTCCTGTAAAGCAGCTTGTGACAATGACGGTTGTAAAAAGCACCATACAATAAAACTGACTTGACATGACTGCCATTTAAAATCCAAAGAAATGCTTTATTTTGAAGTCTTTAACGAAATCTGTAAAAATACTAAGTAAAATATTGTTTGCTTGTTTGTTTAAGGCTCTATCTGTTTAAGCTATAGTGTAATGTGGAACTGAATAATTGCACATTGTGACAACAAGAATTTCTGTCCTGAAGTGACTAGCACATGAAATCCAATCTGACTGATCAAGCAGATTTTTTTAATATATTTCTTATGATGTATCATTCCTAACTGATATTATTTCCAGCGATAAAAATTAGGGACAATTAGTCCTAAGAAGGACTTTGGTGTTAAATACTTGACATTGTTTTAGTGTTGTTTATGCTTTGCAAAAAAGTCTGAGAAATTTCAGTGGTATTTAGGCCAGATGGCAATGTTCTGTGAGGTGAAAAACTCACGCAGCTGTAAACATTTAACGGCGGTGCTGTCCGATCCAGATGTCTGCGTTAAACAATCGTGATTACAGATACCACAGTTTACATAGCTGAAGAAACAGGAGCATGTGGCCCCAAATAGACATGTCTCACTTGCTGGCTGCCAGACAGCACCACTTTGAAGATTTAAAAGCACTTTAATTAATAGGTTTTTTTTTTTTTTTTATGTACATGTCTTAATTGTTGGCCTTCCAACACCTGCTAGCTTGCAGTGTCACTGAGCTTTTAATCAGCGCCATGGAGGTACCAAAAACCTCCAAATTCTTCATCGAGGGCAACCGATCCAGTGTTAACAGTGTGTATATGTGTCTAATATTCAAAGTAATTCACACCATATGCTCTCAAGTCTCTCACTATGTTTGCTCAGCAGAGAGGGTTTTTTGACAGATTTCTACAGTGAGGCTTGAAAGTTGGCTTTGAGAGTAGTTTGGAAAGCCATGTGTTGGAGTGCTCATTGACACTTAGCTGACTTGAAAATCCTTTGCCAACACCTGGATCCATGCTGTGGGAACACCTGCACACCAAATGAACAAACACAGTGAATGGGAGAACATCTGGGAACTTGTGTGCAGATGAGCCATCTAACCACACAGTGCTGGAGTATTATGCACATGGAGTTCACACATACAACTGGTTGTTCCTGATGCTAAGTTGACTTTTGTATGACACTGTCAGTTATCAATGTCAGAACCTCACAGAGGGCATTAGTCTATTTTCAACTTTTAGTCATAAAAAATTGAAATTCCCCAACTGTTTTGCTTATATTAGCAAATAGCTCAGAACAAAGGGAAACTCAGGGAATGTTTTTAGGCAAATGCTATCAAAAAAGAAGTGTTTTCATACACATGGCACGCGCTGAGAACATAATAAGGGGGAAAATGTAATCCAGCCAAAATGATTTCTTCTCAACATCATTTTCAAGTGTCACAGCATAGAACATGCCAAAACGCAGCGCATGTCATCAAACGAATAGCGTCCTTTGAACAAATTGGTTGCAGATGCTGTGAGCGCAACTCCAAACGATCAAATTGTGTAATATTGTGCAATAATTTATGTCTGCCTCTCTCACAATGAGTCTTGGGAGCCCTCCAAAGAGAATGTGTGTAAACTAGCTGACAACAGTGAACTGTACCTTAAAGAAGTTAAACCTGGCTTAATGGAGCAGCATGAACCAAACAGGGTTGCTATCAAACGTGCTTTTGCCTGCAGGCACTCTTCCAAGTGCTGTCTTTTCCATGAACGATGGAAGTCTGTTCTCTATCAGACACATGCAGAGAGACCTTCTCTCATGTGGAAACAGCCAGACAATACAAGCCACTGGGCTATTAAGAGGATTTCTCTTTTTAGCCTGAGACCTGTGACGACATCTCTCTGATCAGCAATTTGATATTAGTTTACCTGATACTGAAAAAAATAGGGTTTGTGTGTAAGAGGACTATAGCATGTAATGTAGATGTCTTCAAAACCTGTACACAGAGCCTAAGAATCATGTTGCATAGTCTAGACAAACTGTCCTGTTTTCTTGCCACAGGTCAGTGTATGTGCCATTGATCTTCCAGCTTTCAAGCCAGTGTCAACTCAGCCCTTTCCTCACATGCTCTTCTAAAGGAGTTCATATTCTTCAGATACCAGTAAAAACATTATCTAAAGTGTGATCTTAACAAAGCAAATAACATACATAAATGCAGCATTTTTGTCATTTGTGTCAGTTTGTTACAGTGACATGAAAAAGGGGTATGTTTGCTTGAAACTAGGTCACTATGGGTCGTGTGGTGTCAGATCAACACACCTGAGCAGCTCTCTGGCCAATTCTTCTTCAATTCATCAATGGAAATTAACACCTCTTTCCTGTTCACAGGGCTGAATTTGGTCTTGCTACCTGAGAATCTTCTTCATACGATTTTTTTCCTTTTTATTATCAGGTAATTCATGCTTGTTTGAATAGAACAGAAACCAGAAAACCCAATATTCCTCTTGGATGAGTGACAGATTTCTACCTTTTTGTATACAGAGATATTCAAGGCAATTGTGTTCATGCATGTGTCTGAAACTAAAAGTAGACAAAAGTATCTTAGGTTACAGGCTGAGTTACAGTAGCAAAGATTTAGACCAATTTTAGACTTGTTCTTTTATGTATTACATCTCTGTCATTGTACTCCTAGAATATGTGCAAACTGGCTAATTGTAAGTATATACATATGAGCACTTGGTGGGGTCATTGGAGTAATTTTGTGTATTTTCACTTCTTTGGCCGAGTATGTATTAGGTTTGCCTATAAATAGAAGTTGGGTGAAACAATTAGTTATTAATCATTCTTATTTAAATAAGTAAAAACATGTAATAAAATAATAAATAAGATCAATTATTAATCAACTGCATATAAATAAGTAATTTATTAAAACCAATTTTGAAGATTGCAAGTCTCTTGTCTCAAGATTCTTGTCCTTGGGGGCATCCTGGAGCCTAGGGCCATGTTGGTCACCCCTGCTTTAAAGGCTCTAAAAGTTCTTTAGCTCTGGAGCGTGGTTTGTAGATACAAGAAATTCATGTGGAACCAACTCCAAGAATAATTGTATTATCTTCAAAAAATCAAGCTTTAAGGGCAATGTCTACATTGGTATATTATATATTAGGCAAATTGTCTTCCACTGCCAGGCTAGTGCCATGCCAGTGACTTTCTCTGTTAACCATTACTAGTTTAATTAATTGGTGCTCCACCATCTTCTACACTGACCATAGATATAAAGAAAGCATCAATGTAATTGTAGGCCTCAATGGAAACTGTTTCCACACACTAGAAAAGATTTCTTATTCATTAGTAGGCAACATTTGAATGTTAGTAATTCCACTGTGTGGCAAATACATTTCATGTTAATTTAAAATGAGTTAAGCATATTAAACACCAAGTGTAATACCAGTGTTGTGCTGCAGTTGTTCTTGTTCTTCTTTCAGCTGCTCCTATTTAGGGGCGGAGCATCCGTTTCCATTTCTTCTTGTCATCTGCATCTTCCTCCTTCAAACCAACCACCTGCATGTCCTCTCTCACCACATCCATAAACCTCCTCTTTGGTCTTTCTCTTTTCTTTCCTGGCAGCTCTATCTTCAGCATCCTCCTCCCTATAATCCTTGTCTCTCCTCTGGACATGTCCAAACCAACGCAACCTTGCTTCTCTAACTTTGTCTCCAAAACGTCTAACCTGAGCTGTCCCTCTAATATACTCATTTCTAATCCTGTCCATCTTCGTCACACCCAACGAAAATCTCAGCATCTTCACTCTGCCACCTCAAGCACCACCTCCTGTCTTCTCTTCTCGTCAGTGCCACTGTCTCCGACCCGCACAGCATAGCTGTAAACCTTCCCTTTTACTCTTGCTGCGCCTGTCTGTCACACATCACTCCAGCCACTCTTCTCCACCCATTACAACCTGCTGGCACTGTTCTTCACCATGCTTGCTGTTACTCTGAACTGTTGACCCCAAGTATTTAAATTCCTTTACTTTTGGTCACCTCTACTCCCTGCATCTTAACCACTCCACTTTCCTCCCTTTTGTTCACATTTATGTATACTGTCTTTGTCCTACTCACTTTCAGTCCTCTCCTCTCTAGAGCATATCTCCACCTCTCCAGGGTCTCTTCAAGCTGCTCCCTACTCTTGCTACAGATCACGATATCATCAGCAAACATCATCGTCCACAGGGACTCCTGACTAACCTGGTCTGTCAACCTGTCCATTACTATTGCTCAGCGCTGATCCTTGATGCAATCCAACCCTTACCTTAAATACATTCATCACTCCTACTGCAGATCTCACCACTGTTACACTGCCCTCATACATATCCTGAACTACTCTGACATACTTCTGTGTAACACCTGACTTCCTCATACAAAACCACAACTCCTCTCTAGGAACCCTATTCTATGCTTCCTCTAAGTCCACAATGGCACAATGCAACTCCTTCTGACCTTCCTTGTACCTCTTCATCAACACCCTCAGAGCAAACATTGCATCTGTAGTGCTCTTTCTCAGCATGAAACCATACTGTTGTTCACTGCGGTTCTTCATCCTCTTCATCGCTGCCCTTATTTCCATTTGCTTATTTGCTGCTCTTCCTGGTTCACCTCATCCAATCCTCTCTCCCTCTCTCTCTCTCTCCTGCTATCTTCTCAGCACACTCTGTTCACTTGTGAGAATGTTTCCTTTTCTATCCTTAATCACCCTGACCTGCGGCAAATCTTTTCCAGCTCACTCTGTCTAGTAAAGGTCCTTTTCTCCCTTCTTATTGTCCAACCTCTTAAACAATTCACCATGCACCTTGCTTTTAGCCTTCCCCACTGCTTTCTTTGCCCTGCACTTCATCTCCTTGTATTCCTGTCTACTTTCTTTCTCTCTGACTTTCCTACTTCTTCACTTGCCTCTTCTTCTGTATTTACTTCTGGGTTTCACCACCAGGTTTCCTTATCCTTCCTTTCAGATGTCACCAAGTACATTTCTTTGTTGCAATTGTTCATGTGTTTTTTTGTTTTGTTTTGTTTTTTTTTTTTGTGGGGGGGGTTTTGTTTGTTTTTTATGTGTTTTTATTAATAGGTGAAAATCTGTGCCTATCATGATAAACTTAATGAAGGAAAGAAACCCAACATTGTTTGACAATTGGTTCTGAGGTTGAGTGGGATTGGGAGAAGGTATCTTTATCAAAATTACACATTTATATGTATGTTCATATATTGATAAAATTGTGACGGTTGCGATATTTGGATTTAGAATTTGATTTAAATCACTATATGTGAATCCTTGAAATTATGCCATGATTTTCCTACTTTCACGTTCAAACAAAAGTAAAAATGAAAAACAGATGGTAACATTTATCTGATATTTGTGTCTGAACTTTTTTTAACATGAATATTTAAACAAATACTGTGTTTGATTTCCTAAAATAGCATGGAAACTACAGGGTCTGATTTTGCATGTATCAAATAATATTTCATAACCAAAATCTAAGTATCTTTTTACAGGCAGAGATATCATCTCAAAATCTTTATTCAATCAACATCCCAGAAGAACACAGAAATGTTGTCTGGAGAACAAAAAGGACAACCAGAGGTAAAGGCTTCGCTTTTCTGTAGAAATTTCAAAAAGACATCAAATTTCCAAATATCGTTACTTTGCTACTGCAAATCTGTGACTGAGGAGAATTCTTCTTGTATATCAGTATGTTTGAATGGAAAGTTATTTAAATCAAAATTTACCTAACAAAATGGTGTCTGGGGGGAAAAACAACAGCAATAGAAAAAATAATTTTTAATATAATACATAAATGTATTTTAGTTGTACCCCCATCATAAATATATACATATTTCAGACATACACCAATCAGCTACTGTATTAAAATAACTGGCAGGTGAAATGAATAACTGATTATTTCTTTACAATGGCATTTGACAAGGGATGGCACCAGGTAAACAGTTCTCTCCAAAGGTTTGGAAGCAGGAAAAATAAGCAAGCCTAAGAATCTAAGAAAGTTTGACATGGGGCCAAACTGATGGTTAGAAGAATGAAACAGAGAATCTCCAAAGTAGCATGTACTATGAGGTCTTACTGAAATGCAGTTGTTACTACCTACCACAGGAACCAGTGAAATGATAAATGCGCCATGGGTGCCCAAGGCCCATGATTGGGAGGGTTTGGAAGAAACTTTAGTTTTAGGGTCTCAGAACAAAGGCTCTGAGAACAAGCTATGCATCACACATTAGAATAAGATTATAAAAACAAGACAGCGCTTGATAAAATTAGCCCAAATTTCAAAAAGAATTTCCCCTAATCTAACAATGTTTCATAAAGTTTTCTGAATATTTATTGCACATTATGGAACACTTGACACACGTAGCACATGTGCCTATGTCATGGATTTAGAACAATGCAGTAGAATTTGTCTTTAGTTTGGACAAACCTAACATAACTGTGGCAAAAATTCAATTCAGCCTAACAAGAAATTGTCACGCACAAATTAATTAAATTATTATTGATAAACTTGTCATGCGAACGGCCACTGGCTGGGGAATATATCTAACATAGTTTTGTTTAAAATGCTACATTAAATTAAAGTATTATAATGCAGGCCTGATACACAAACAAGAAAAACTATGAATTATCAGCTATGATTCAACAAAATGAAATATTAAATTGAAACATCATCATATGTAGCTTGTCCTATCTGGCAACATTTGCTATGACAGTATTTTTGGTCAAAGAGAGGATAAAAAATATCCCTGAGCCTTGTTTACAGTAGATATGACTCATGATACCAACCAGGTTCCCTTCTCTTCTTTACTTCTGAAGATAGTCTGAAGTAAAGGTTTATCGGTTCTAAGATCACAGTTGATGCTCTGTTTAGTGCAATATCTCCATTTATTGTAATGATCCATATGCTCCATGCAGCAATGTGCTTTTGATGTTTGTCTTTCAAATGCAAATCCATGAGTACTGATCTATTGTGATAATTGCTCACATCTCCACCAGAGATCGTCTCGCAACAAGTAGCTACAGTATGCCAGATTCATGATAAATTTTCCCCACATTCTATTGTGTGACAATGAGCACTTCATTAAAGTATGCTGATTGTGTTTTAAAGGACCAGGAGAGAGAGAGAAAAAATGTACCTTGCAAATATTTTGCTACAAATCGATAAATAATTGGAACCCTTAAACAATAATTGTTCTCATATTCCCTACACACACACAATACTGACAAAGCCTTCTGTAATCTCAGTGTCAGATCATAAAGGTTGCGTATTTCAAACATTTGAGCTCATAACATGGACCAGATTTCAGATACGGTTACTCATTAGGAGAAATTCATGCGGGTGCATCCATTGGTTCATGCAGAAGGGGGGGGGGGACTAGCCATATATGCTTGAGGGGGACAAACTGTTAATGTTTTGAGGTTAAACCACCTTTGTAGTAGAAATGTCATGGTATACATTAACCTAAAGAAGTGCTCTTTAAAAATCTTTTGCAACATGCAAGTGTGCAAAATTTACTAGTCAGACAGGCATTGTAGTGATGCCCACCTCCCTGGACAACACACACACACAAACATGCACAGACTTTCATCTACATTTTCCAGCTGGGCCTAATTCAAAGGAAAGGATTTTGGCAGCATAATGTATCTCTCTAATTAACCTCTCTAGTTCCATTGCCGGCTAATGCTTCAGGCACATGTTTATGTACCGGAATCCACACTTACATGCTATAAGTACACTGCTCTGAGTTACCTGGGTCAAAGTTTCTGACCACATCATTAAAATGCAGGCCTTGTCTTCAGCAAATTTCATTGGAGTGTGTGTATGTGTGTGTGTGTGCAAAGAAGGATGGGGCCTTTTATTTTCACTGTAGTTACAACCCTTCTAAAGAATGTCAGCGGAGTCTGAAAACCTAGGATACAGTCAAGGACGCTACAAGACAAACATCTATTACTGAGACATTTACAGATGCAACACCTAACATATCCAACTTATGGCTTACTTACTTTTGTAAAATGGTTGTTTAATATGATTTTGTTGGGAAAATATTTCATTAATTTTTCTCCATACTGGCTAATTCTAGATAGGGGAATTAATTTCTATAGTACATCAACTTAAATTGTATTCATTTCTTTTTCAGAATCTAATGGAAAACGGAAAAAAGGTAATTTCTGGCATCTTCCATACTCTTCTAGAAGTATAATTTGTCCTTCATCTCCACCAAATGTCGAAGTCTCACAGTCCAAAAGTTTAATCTCTCACCAACTTACAACTTGTGTCGCTGTTGTGCTGAAAAATGATCTACAGTAAATGCATACACCAATCAGCTATAACATTTTAAACTACTGACAGCTAAACTGTATTACATTCATCATCTTGTCCCAATCGCACCTTTCAAGGTATGGGATACATTAGGCAGCAAGTAAACCCAGTTCTTGAAGTTGATGTGTTGAAAACAGGAAAAATGTGAGCAACCAGTGTGCCAGTGTGAGCAACTCTGACTAGGGCCATATTGTGATGCCTAGACAACTGGATAAGAGCATGTTTGTGTGATGTTCCTGGAATATAGTGATTAATACCTATCAAAATAATCCAAAGAAAGGCAACAGATGGGAAGAAAGCCAGCTGGTAGAGGTATGCTTCTGCTGGGGATACCTTGGGTTTAACACAAACCATCTACCCTTGCTGTAGGCATAATATGCCTAGATATTCTCTAATGGCTTTTAGCAACATAATAGTGTTTTAAAGGTGTTTAAAGTCAAGCACATACCCCTGCAAAAGATCTGCCCCAGTCAACTGTAAGTGTTACTGTTGTGGAACTGGTTTAGGAGCAAAACAGCTTTGGCACAAAGCAATAGACCCCACAAAATTACAGTGTGTGGCTTCCAACTGCTAAAGCACAAAGCAGAGAAATTCCATTGTTGCACCAGTGTTGTACTTGGCACCAATGTTCAAGTCAAGTAGGATTTTGTCATTTCAGCCATATACACAGTACATAGTGAAACGAAATAACGTTCCTCCAGGACCCTAGTACTACACACAAGACACAAGACAACAGAAGACACAACATAAAACACTTGGAAGAGCATGCATAACCATTGTAGCTAATGTAAAATTTTGTCTCTTACCATGATAAGATAAATGCATGGTTAGATAATTCATATGCAACTTAAATGCTAGTCCATCTGCCAAAGTATCTGTCTATTGATTTATCTTTTTGGGTTTCATTTTACATAGACAAGGAACATTACATTTTTGTTGTCTGAATCCAGAAATAATTGTTCTATGTATTTCTTGTTTCTTATAGGCAGAAAAAGATTACCAGGTGCACCTGGTCCTCCGGGGCCACCAGGCCCTCCAGGGCCACAGGGGCCACCTGGGATTCCAGGGATTCCTGGTATTCCTGGCAGAAATGATTTAGGCCCTGCAGGGCCACCTGGACCTCCAGGGCCAAGGGGTCCGCCAGGGCCGCAAGGGCCAGCAGGTAAAAAATGGATAAACTATTACACAAACACTAAATGATTATTATTTCTGAAAGAACAGATCTATTATCTATTACAGATCTGTTATAAGTTAGTATCTATTTTTTTCCAGGAGGTGTTGATAAAACCAGAGCAAGAGAGTTCCAGGTAAGTATATTTTGAAAAAGGGTGGCAAAATATAAACTGTCTTGTGTTATACGTTTAAAGATCCCATAACCTCTACTGTTAAAAAGATGGGTTTCAAATAATTTGTTTTAAAATAATTATTGTTCTTGTGTCTTAGCCTGCTGTCGTACACCTGCAAGGACAGGAGACAACAATTCTAGTGAGAGAAGGTAAGTGTAGTATTTTAGAGGTTTTCTCACTTATTAAGAATTTGGATTTATTGGTGATTTAAGAAGTATTTAAAAACTGCGAAATTATAAATAAGCAGAATTATTTTGTGG
The DNA here is from genome assembly GCA_017165825.1 of Hepsetus odoe. Classification (NCBI taxonomy): domain Eukaryota; kingdom Metazoa; phylum Chordata; class Actinopteri; order Characiformes; family Hepsetidae; genus Hepsetus; species Hepsetus odoe. The sequence continues at coordinate 11,156,423 of CM029376.1, forward strand.
GTTTTTTTTTAGTTAAATGTATAGTTATACATTTTCTTTGATTGCTATTGAGTGATTGCCTTTTTCTTACACTGAGATCTTCCAGAGGGCGTGCTGAAAAACTGGAAAGTAGTATCTGTACACCAAAAGGTTTTCAAGATGCACTCTCGCTCTGGAGAGCTGGAGGTGCTCATGGATGGCATCTATTTCATCTATAGTCAGGTAGAAGTGAGTACGCTCTTGGGCCTCTTGTTTCTTATCCTTGCGGAGCTCATTTTGTAAAGGTACATGCCAGGAATAACAATGGTAGCTTGAACTAGTGTAACTTCTCCTTGTTCATGTAATGAAATGCTAAAGGAATTTATTATGTCTTTACTAACATGTCTCACTAAAATGTTAGTAGGTTAACAATAAAATTATATTTAATTGGATTGTTTATTAATCAGGAGAGTAGAAAAGGAGAAAAAGGAGGAAAAAAAATGCGGATAATAGGAAAACTTATGGTGCCCTGTTCTGTCTTTTGTGTTTTCCCAGATCTACTATCTGAACTTTACAGACATAGCCAGCTATGAGGTGCTAGTGGATCGCTTGCCCTTCCTGCGCTGCACATGCAGCATTGAGACTGGCCAACGCAAGTTCAACACATGTTACACAGCTGGCGTGAGTGTGCTCCACGCCCACCAACGCATTTCCATCCGTGTAGTTTATGAGGACTCGCTAATCAGCATGACTGATCATGCCACTTTTTTAGGCAGTGTGAGATTAGGAGATGCACCTTCTGCTGGTCTTTCATGAACCCAAGGGATATTCTTGCCTGCTTATGTATACTCTCACCACTCAATACACATTTGCACTAAAAATATTAGGCGTATACATAGTAATACTGCTTCTGTTAGTAACAGTTACGTTTGTAGAAATCATTAATTTCATGATGTACATAAAGTTTTCTCTCAGTGTGTATATATGTAAATAAAATAGAAAATACTTTTAATGTAAATTGATTCAAGTACAATAAATACTCCTAATTTTAATCTGTTTTCTCTGGACTGTGGTTTTCATAGTCTGGTATGGCGATAGGACACAACAATTTATCACATAGAGAGATGGGAAATCTGAAGGACTTGGGTAATGTGGACCAAACTTAGTCAAACTGCACACAATCATCTGCTGTTCAGAGGCCATGAAATGAAACATGGCTCCAGTGCCTTAGTTTTTCTTTTCCCTTCTTCTCACGCTCTCATTCACATTTTGAACACGAAATTACTTGAATTTATGGCTAGTGACTGACACAAACACTAACAAGCTCAAACAAATCCTGTATGTTTAAACAAACCCTTGGCTGCTCCATATATTTGACCACTGTTATACAACTTGACTGGTTTATTGTATAAATGAACATTATTTGATGGAGAATGTTGTAAACTTGGTTTCAATCATATCCTACAACGTGGTTAAAAAAAAAACTTGCATACAGCAACACTAGCAAATTACAAAGACTTGTACTTTTTGCAAAAAGCTCCTCATTTGCTGTCCTTTTTTTTTTTTTCCCCCCATTTTCAGTGAGAACTTTCCCACTCCATCCTTTCAGAATAGACAAGATGCATCAACAGTAATTTTTACTTTGACTGAAGTTAACTATCTCAAACAGTTTGTTTTATTTTAATCTGTTATTGGTGTAATCATATTATTATTATTATTAACATTAACATGTTTTTGGGTAATCCAACAAACAGCAGAGGATAAAACTGAGAATCTGCTCTTCCCGTTTGTCCAGCTGCAATCTTCAAGCACAATCAATGATGACATATTGCTGTCTGATACATGGGAGGTATGTCAGGTCATTTCTCAGTTATACTTCTTGTGGTTTAGTTTAAATCTTCCCAAATTGCTTTGAAATTCCAACATGTTTAGTTGTCATACAATTTATATCATTGTGTTTACTTGAAATGCTGGAAACCAATCCAGCCCTTGGTTATTCACTGAGGTTCTTCAATGAATCAAATGGGAGCTGGATGGCTTCACATGTAAGTACCAACATAGCAGCCATATGTTTGTAGTTTGTATGCTTGTAACTTCTGGCTATTTTCATATGATCTACAGCTCAAAAGACCATGTACAGGGCAACATTTGACATCCATTAGAGCAACCACTCATAGTGTATTCCTCACTGCACTCCAAACACAGAAGGAAAGAACTGGAAGCCAGAAGCCACAGTTATTCTAATTTCTACAAGTACCGTTCATTAATAGTTAGTCAGTGATAAGTTGACAATAACTTCACATTTGGTGAAAATATTTGGTTCCTAAAATGTTCTTTGCTTGAACATAATAGACCTAGAGATTAAGGGGGAAACAACATAAGGCAGCTAGAAACTTTACATAATATAGGGACAGTACCCTGCTCGTGGGTACCTCAGTGCACCCCAAGGGTCTGGGATTCGATCCCATGACCTTTCAATTCTGGGGCCTTAACCAATAGGCCATCCAAAGCTAATGCGAACAGAGAGCAAAAGGCTGATCCATCTTGTCTGACCCCACCAAGACAACAGGACCATGACTTATGACATGACAAAGATTATGCAGGCTAAGGCTGAAAAATATCAGGAAACAATATCCTAGCTTGTGGCCCAAGAGGTTGCAAAGCCACAAACTGTTCAAGGTCATTCTGTCACAGATACACAAACACAGCAAAATGCCCAAAACACACCAATAACATGTTTCTCAGATTGGATATGATTCTTCTGCAGGCTTTTCCAGATTGCCTCAAGGACTGTCTAGCTATGCACAGTATTCTTGTTTATTGTTCACCTGATTGGATTCATGAAGTTTAATAAAGCTATTGAGAAAGACCCTTATTTGTTTAGGAGTTGCACAGGATTCCTTGGGGACCTTGCAGACCATAAAAGGCCTTGTTCTTGGAGTGATCTTATTGAGTGATATTGGTCAATCCCGCCTGAGGAAAGAAACATTGGTCTTGAATTTCCTCCATTTGTCCACAAACTGACTGTCCATGGATTGATTCTAAACTCTTTGCTTTTTCAATAAATGAACAATAAAAGTAATATGATATGTACTATATGTACTATATTATCTATCCAAACAGGACATCCAACAAAATTTGATGATGCTTAAGGTCTTTTGTGATTTGTGCTCAAATATTTATTCTATACTATTCTCATGAAATTTCTTGTTTATGTAAATATTTTTAGTTAACATTAATGGACTTGGGTGCTTTACTTATATATAAATAAATAATTTTAGTGATTGGGGTTAATTGTAAGTATATACTTTAATGTGCCTTTGAGTGAGCATTACTCTAAAATTGTTAGCTCCAAAAGCCAAGTATGTCATGGATGGTAGGGCTGTTCAGCTGATAAAAGTTTAATCTAGACATACAGTCAGTCAGTCATTTTCTGCCACTTGTCCAAAACGGGGTCACGGGGGAGTGCTGGAGTCCATCCCAGCTCACACAGGGCGAAGGACAGGGGACACACCCTGGACAGGTCGCCAGCCCATCACAGGGACGAGCGTGGGTACCTCAGGGCTCAAGGGTACCTCAGGGCAACCTGTTGAGAAGGGGTTCGAACCCCGATCCTCCAATCATGCAGCCAACACCCTAACCACTAGGCCACCGCTTAATTGTGCAGTCCAGCTACTTCAGAGAGGGTCTTCAGCACATGATGGAAGTCTCCTGAATGGTCTCATCTCTGAAACCAGACGATGTTAACAGGCTGTTGTTTCTGGCCAAAAACTCTTATATGCCTCTCCTGCAACATTTAAAAAATTTCAGCATATTTATTGCAATGTGATTTCTTTTTTTTTTATTATTGGCTGGGGATGGCTCAAGGGTACCTTTGGGTACCAGGTTAACCTACTAGTCTGGAATTCTGACCCGCGCCCTTCCAACCCTGGGGGCTGGTCTCTAACCACTAAGCCACCTTTGCCCCTCAGAGGTGGTTGTGGGTAGAGTGGCATGGCACTCTAGAGTGGGTATGGCAGCATACAAAAAGCCCGTACAGGGATCTAACCCATGATCGTGGTGCCATGCTCTAACCAAGTGAGCTAACCAGATGACACAAACAGTCCTTATGTGAGGTTAGACGGGAATGTTGGCCTATTTTTACTTAATTTACTTAATGGCTGTTTTGATTGTGATTTTTCAACAAAGTGTGTTCTCTGACTTTTCTGAATATATTGTACTATAATATATTTGTCATGCTTTAAAGGAAAAAAATGAAAAGAGATATAAATATAAGATTGGAAAATGTACATATAAAAGTTATCTTCTACCGCTAAGAAGGAGGATTAACAACTACCTTTTTATGACACTTTAATATGATTTCTAGGTTGCTGAAACATCATAGTAAACAAAGATAAAGTGAGTAGTACTGGTTTTGCTTTAAAAACTTAACACACAACATTGTTTTTTTCTGTTCTGTCAAAATGAGCTGAGCTGAGATGGTCCAGACTGACCTGAAGAGTAGATTGCCAAGGACAACTAAACTACCTTCATTGGAGTCATACAGCTGTAAAGCTCCCATAAACAACAATCGAACAATCTAACTTGCATAAACAAAAATGCATATTTGTTCCATTCTGAAAAACAGGATGAACTTTGCACTACCTGGTGAACTCTATCATATTATTATATATTATATAGCAATTATATAGCATGTCTGTTTTGTCAGTCTGATTTCAGGAACAAACAAAAGAGCAAAGCTATGTATCACATGCAGGAAATGTTGAGCCATGGTGCAATTTCTAGCTTTTGTAATAAGTTTAAATTTAGTGGAACTGAGGGGAGGAAAATATAAAATTGAGCTATAAAGGAATGGCTTTTGTGCAACAAAATACAATACATTTTGTCAGGAAGACTGCACATATGGATGTGGACCTTATCATTACACTTGTTCTATGCATGCAGCACCTGTGCGCAATGACATACAGAAAGCAGAATGTAGGCTCTATTATAAAAACTATATCTAACATTTTGCCACATATTCAGAGCACGTTCCCCATATTCCAACTTCAGATCATATATATCAATAATACACATATATATATATATATATCAGATGTCAAATTATATCTTTTTTTAGCAGAATCCTTTGGAGCTCTCTTGGAGAAATAACTTTCTTCCATTTCTGTGGAGTTGGACCTCAGGCTGAAAGCACTTGATCTGTCAAACAGTGCAATTGAGCGGTTAAATGTACTCAAGCTAAAAGCCCTTGAAAAACTAGAGTTAAGTTCAGCCATCTGAAATTCATAGAAAACAGAAGAACCTACTCCATCTGGACTACATGAATCTTGCAGTGATTTTTCTAGACAGTAATGTAATCAGCAACAGCCTTTCAAAAACTTTATGAACTAAAACATTTGGACATTTCATTGAATAATCTAGATGATGCTGTGTGACTTTATATTCACAATGCTACTGTGCTTGAACATCTAAATTTAAATGGAAATAGTTTGACTGGGTTTACAATAACTATTTGCAAACAACAGGAAGCTTGTATATATTGCTATTGAAAATAATATTTTGAAAATTGACGAAAGAACATTTGAACCTGTTAAAAAAAAAAAACTATACCCATTAAATCTGACTAGGAATAATGTTGCATACATTTGTAATTTTCAGAAAATAGAAAAGAAATATGCTGCTTTAAGTTTTACAATGACTGGTCATAAATAAATTGTATATGTTGATAATATGCTGATTACTATATCTTCTTCTTTCGGCTGCCCCCGTTTAGGGGTCACCAAAGCGGATCATCCATTTCCATTTCTTCCTTTCCTCTGCATCTTCCTCCTTCAGACCGACCACCTGCATATCCTCTCTCACCATGTCCATAAACTTCCACTTTGGTCTTCCTGTTTTCCTCTTTCCTGGCAGCTCCAACATCCTCTTCAACATCCTCCTCCCAATATAATCCTCATCTCTCCCCTGGACATGTCCAAACCAGCGCAAGCTTGCTTCTCTAACTTTGTCTCTAAAACGTGTAATCTGAGCTGTCCCTCTGATATACTCATTTTTAAAATGCATCCATCACTCCTACTGCAGATCTCACCACGGTCACACTGCCATCATACATATCCTGAACTGCTCTCACAAAATTCTGTATAACAACGGACTTTGACCGTGCTTTCTCCAAGTCCACAAAAACACAATGCAACTTCTGACCTTCTCTGTACTTCTCCATCAACATCCTTAGAGCAAACATTGCATTTGTAGCGCTCTTTCTTGAAACCATACTGCTGTTCACTAATCATCACCTCTTTTTTAACCAAACTTCCATGTAACTTCATGAATATTTTGATTTCTATATGCATGCGAAAATTCTGCCAGCAGGAATGCAAACTTAATGTTGCTTTGTTTTTTTTATTATTATGAATTTGAGAAGAGGGCATATTTAATAAAGTACTCAATAAGTCTAATTAAGCTGGTACTTTAAAAGGCAAATAAAGTGATGACTTTATATTTTTCCTGTCTTCAAACTCTTGACTGAACTCTTTGAACTTGACTTTGAACTCTTTGTTGCTAAACATCAAATGACAGATTTTAACACTTGTAGAAGATGTAAACGACAATGTAAGAGAAAGCAAAAGCTTTGTTTTTTGCTTCTATAATTAAGAAGTGTAAAGGCAAAGCTGACAGCACAACAAAGCAGTTTATACTTATATATTACTGTGAATATATAAGAACTTGCTTAAAGTCATGTAAGGAGACTGAATGTGTTGTAATATAAATAATATTTATTAATTAATTTTTTCAATAAAAACCTATGACTTAAAACTTGAAATGCATGTAATTATACATCAGTATACCATAGAAGCGTCTGACAAACCAACCTAAAAACACTGAAGCAGCAGACTTTGTGAAAACCAGTACTTGTGTCAGCCTCAAATCTTTTAGCCATAGCTGTACATTTCTACATTAAGGGTACTCAAACACCCCATTCCATAACAGACAATGGTTTTTGGACTTCTTGTTGACAGTCTTGATGGACCATGTCATCTTTGCTTGGGAGCACAAGGCATCTATATCTTCCAAATGATCTTAAATACTGCATCGTCTGACCACAATACACAATTGCACTGTATGATGGTCCATCAGATATGCCTCCCCTCCTACTTAACAGCAGTTGGCTTTGTTTCAGGACTTTAATTTAATAATCACTATTGTGCACATTGACATTTAAGTGCCATTTGTTTTAAGTATTCTTATGCCCGCAAGGTCATATTAGCTATAGATGATGGTTCTTGATGCAGTGCCGTCTATAGGATCACTGGTGTTCAGCTTAGGCTTGTACCCTTGCATTTATGCAATGAAATTCCTCCAGGTTTCTTTAATACTTTAATATTTTAATAATGATAAACGCTGTTGAGTAAGAAATATGCAGATTTCTTCCAATCATTTTGTGAGGAACATTTTTTAAAAGCACTTCAATAATTTGCTCCTAAAACATTAACCTTTCGTGGATACTGCTTTTGGATCAAATCATGAAATCACATTATTATTTTTTTTTTTTTTTACTGTTGCAATAATGTAAATAAGGTTTTCTTATTTGGGGTTATAATAGTATTATATACTCATATAAAAGGGTGGTGGTGGTCTAGTGGTAGGGTATTTGTCTATGGACCTATGGGTAAAGTGGTCCCAGGATCAAATCCCACCTCTAGCACTACCACCACTGGGTCCCTGAGCAAGACCCTTAACCCTGAATTGCTCCAGGGGGACTTTCCCTGTAATTAGGACAAGTTGCTCTGGATAAGATTGTCTGCTAAATGCCACAAATGTAATGTAAAAGCTGAGGGTCTACACTTTATGTCCATTATATACTATATACAATAATAATTGGAATATGTCTTAGTAAACAGGCTGCTAAATGCCGCAAATGTAAATAAGATAACATTTTATATTACATATTACACATGTTACACAAGTTTTACTGATGCTGTTCAGACTTCAGACTGGAAAATGTTACAGACCATCTGTAAAGAGTTTGAACTCCAGTGATCCACAGTCACACAGAAAAGGAAATTCAAGAGGATATTCATGAGGAAACTCAAAACCATACTATCCCTGAGAGTGATTGCCAACAAAGATTCCTCCAAAAGCAAAGCATGTAATTGTCCATGACATCAAAAAGGATCATTGGCTAATGCTAATGTTCACCATCAGCACAACACTTGTGAATGGCTGGATTCCAAGGAGAAAGTGAATGTCCATCAAAAAGAACATGACTGCCCTACTACAGTGAGCGGTGAGAGGAAGTGAAAAAAAGTGAAAGTGACAACCCTTGTCATTGCGAGGTCACGGCACAGCACACATGAACCACAACGAAATTGGACCTCTGCATTTAACCCATGCACACTCAAACCCGTGCAGCAGTGGGCAGCTATTGAAAACGCCCGGGGAGCAGTGATGGGGACGGTACCTTGCTCAAGGGTACCTCAGGGCAACCTATTGGGAAGGGGTTTGAACCCCGATCTTCCGATCATGCGGCTAACGCCCTAACCGCTAGGCCACCGCTGCCCCCTGTAGTTCAGGGGGAGGAAACCCCCTGAACTACAACAGTAAAGTACAGCTGCCTTAAAAAGTCTACTAAACTCATTTCATTTTTCCGTAAATGCCATTAATGATGCAGCAGTTAAAAACTAATTCTTGTACATGTTCTAGAATGTAATAATCAGCAGAACCAAAAATTTAAATAAGAAGCTGGGATTGGAAAACTAAACTATCTGACTCTGATGACTTTTTCATCCTTCAGGTGGTTACAGGTAGCGTGTTAACAGCAACCAAAGATGTTGAACTGGTAGGTCTACATTTGGTAAATTTTGATGGTGCATTTGCATTTTCAAGGAATATTCTGAGTAGCATTCTTAAATCTGGACTGGGATTTGAACCAATGACCTTCTGATCCTAGGGCCAACTCTGTGTAGGACAGGGGTGGCCTAGTGGTTAGGAACTAGGCTCCAGGACTGGAAAATCATGGGTTTGAATTTCTTACCAGTGAGTTGCCCTGAGGAACCATTGAGCAAGGTGATGTCCCTGTCACTGCTGCGCGGGAGCTTTCAATAGCTGCCCCCTTCTGCACGTGTTTATGCGTGAGTAAAATACAGAGGTTGTGGTCTGTAGGATGTGGTTCACTGTGTGTTGTGCTGTGTTTCACAATGACAAGAATGGTCACTTTCACTTTAAATACAATGTTTCCCTACCCTGGTTGTGAATTCACACTGTCCTGCATATTTAAGTATTTTCACTGCTCCCACCACACCTAATCAAACTACGTATTTAAAACTCAGCACACATGATATAGGTGTGCTCGCTTCTTGGCGGTCATACATTTTTTGAACACTTTACAGCGTGTAAAATCATTGTTGCCTAATAGTTGCAAACGGTCTATTAAACAAAAAGTGTTTTTTAAACATTCTAAGTTATGCAACTCTTTTAGACCAGGGGGATTGGTGAGGTTTTCAATGAAACAAAGAGCTCTGGAGGATGTTACTGTATGCCTGACATAAAAGAAAGGTGATGTACAAATTTTATGAAGCTCAGGTGGTAATCTGAGAACTGTTCTCTGGGGAGAAAACTTAAATAAAGGTGTAAATGCAGTAATGAGTGGGTCCTCATTACATTTTAAGTTACACCTAGGACTATACTAATTTTAGTGGAATTTTTTTATCAATATTAAAATCTCCAGTTACATTAGTTGTGGTGTGTAGGGCAGATCTCATTTAATGCAATTTACGTCTAATCTAAGTTTCAGATAGACAATTAGGCATCAACCAGTAATAATTTAATTTATAATTAAAGCTTTAACAATGATAAATCTTACATTAAAGATCACCAACTTTAGATCTAAGGTGCTGAAAAGTTTTTTTGTTAGTTTGATTGAAATTAAACAGCCATAACCTTAAAAGAGAAGAACATGAGTGACAGTTAGCAGATGGTCGATTAAGCCCATCTGTCTGATGCCTGGCCTAAGCCATGGTTTGTCAGCAATTATCAGAACCAGCAGGCTGCATGCTGTGCTGCAAGAGATGAGAGGGGCTCCATCTGGTGGATACTATTCCTGAACATTAACTTTCAAATATAAACCTTCAGTCTATAAACCCAGTTTTTCCATAATACCACTATGGATGCATGCTGTAGGCTTTAGCATTTTGTCGCACAGTGATAGCGCCAAAGAAGTTAATAGCATCGTCTGCACTAATTTATACACCTTCTTAGTCTCATTCCTAATTAGCTTCAGATTGCCATAGTAAAATATCAATAGTTATGGGCTTAAATAAATCATTAGGATTATGCAGAATATATGCATTTTGAAAATATTTCATTTTACTTGAACAAGTAAAAAAATGAATAAGGCGGTCCTGTTTTGGGAGGTGGGGGGTGGGGGTTGTGTATCAAAAAAGTTTAGTGAGCCTTCACAATTTTTGCAGGCTGTTCATAGATAATCTAAAACACATTCAAAACAAACGTCAGACAGGTCAGCATTCTTCCTATGTTGGAAAGCTTTTTTTTCTCTGCAAATTGTCTTCATCTTTTTTTCCTTCTTGTGGCAATATTCAATTAGTTACTAGAAATTCACTTTTTAATCCTTTCAACAATTTATCCTGTTAATGATTTTTTACACAACCCATTTCAGCTTAATTTACAGTTAGGTCCATATATATTTGGACACTGACAAGTTTTGTTTTTATACCTGTTTACTAAAACATATTCCAATTATAATTATATAATGGACATAAAGTGTAGACTCTCAGCTGTTACATTAAATTTGCGGTATTTAGCAGAAACTCTTATCCAGAGCGACTTCCATGTCCTAATTACAGGGACAGTCCCCCTGGAGCAATTCAGGGTTAAGGGTCTTGCTCAGGGACCCATTTTGAATCCCAGGTGGGATTCAAACTTGGGACCTCTTGAACCACAGGTCCATAGGCAAGTAGGTAAGTGCTAGACCACCACCACCCTTTCATTTGAGGGTATCCACATTCAAGGAGGATTTAGGAGTTCCAGCTCCTTATCATGTGCCACCCTCTTTATAAAGGGACCAAAAGTAATTCGACAATTGACTCAAAGGTTATTTCATGGGCAGGTGTGGGCAATTCCTTCAATATGTATATTATATATTACATAGAATGGACTTTTCTAATAAAAAAATATATATATCTAAAAAAGCCAGCACAGAAAAACATTGTTTGGACAGATGAAACCAAGGTCGCCACAGCGGATCAACTGTCTCCATTTCTTCCTGTCCTCTGCATCTTCCTGCTTCAAACCGACCACCTGCATGTCCTCTCTCACCACGTCCATAAACCTCCTCTTTGGTCTTCCTCTTCTCCTCTTTCCTGGCAGCTCCATCTTCAACATCCTCCTTCCAATATAATCCTCATCTCTTCTCTGGACATGTCCAAACCAACGCAACCTTGCTTCTCTAACTTTGTCTCCAAGACGTCTAACCTGAGCTGTCCCTCTAATATACTCATTTCTAATCCTGTCCATCCTCATCACACAGAAACGAAAATCTCAGCATCTTTAACTCTGACACCTCCACCTCCTGCCTTTATCAGTGCCACCGTCTCCAACCCATACAACATAGCTAGTCTCACTACTGTCCTGTAAACCTTTCCTTTCACTCTAGCTGGTACGCGTCTGTTACAAATCACTCCAGACAATCTTCTCCACCCATTCCAACCTGCCTGCACTCTCTTATTCACATCTCTTCCACATGCCGTTACACTGAACTGTTGATCCCAAGTATTTAAACTCTTCCACCTTAGGTACCTCCACTCCCTGCATCCTAACCACTCCACTTTCAAGAATGGGCTCAGTGCTGATCCTTGATGTAATCCAACCTCTACCTTAAATGCATCCGTCACTCCCACTGCAGAGCTCACCACTGTCACACTGCCATCATACATATCCTGAACTACTCTCACATACTTCTCTGTATCACCAGACTTCCTCATACAAAACCACAACTCCTCTCTAGGCACCCTGTCATATGCTTTCTCCAAGTCCACAAAGGCACAATGCAGCTCCTTCTGACCTTCTCTGTACTTCTCCATCAACACCCTCAGAGCAAACATTACATCTGCAGTGCTCTTTCTCGGCATAAAACCATACTGCTGTTCTCTAATCCTCACCTCTTTTCTTAACCTAGCTTCCACTACTCTCTCCCATAACTTCATGGTGTGGCTGATCAACTTTATCCCTCTATAGTTACTACAGCTCTGTGCATCACCCTTATTCTTGAAGATTGGTACCAGTACACTCTCGTCTCCACTCCTCAGGCATCTTCTCACTTTCCAAGATAGTGTTAAACAATCTGGTCAGAAACTCAACTGCCATCTCCCCTAAACATCTCCATGCCTCCACTGGTATGTCATCCGGTCCAACAGCCTTTCCATTCTTCATCCTCTTCATTGCTGCCTGTACTTCCATCTTGTTTATTTGCTGCACTTCCTGTTTCACTCTTCTCACTCTTCTCAGTCTTCTCTCTCTCTCTTATTTTCTTCATTCATCAGCCCTTCAAAGTATTCCTTCCATCTGCTTAACACGCTCTGTTCACCTGTGAGTACGTTTCCATTTCTGTCTAATCGCCCTGACCTGTTGCACATCTTTCCCAGATCTGTCTCTCTGTCCAGCCAATCAGTAAAGGTCCTTTTCTCCCTCTTTACTGTCCAACCTCTCATACATTTCATCAAACACCTTATCTTTGGCCTTCACCACTGCTTTCTTCGCCCTGTGGTTCGTCTCCTTGTACACCTGTCTACTTTCTTCATCTCTCTGACTGTCCCATGTCTTCTTTGCCTCCCTCTTCTTCTGTATACACTCCTGGACTTCTTGGTTCCACCACCAGGTTTCCTTATCCTCCTTCTTCCTTCCAGATGTCACACCAAGTACATTTCTAGCCGTCTGCCTTATCACTTCTACAGTAGTTTCCCAGCAATCCGGTAGCTGTTCAACACCTCCCAGTGCCCGTGTTAACTCCTGCCTGAATTCCACCTTGCAGTCCTCCTCCTTCAGCTTCCACCACTTGATCTTCGACTCTGCCCTCACTTTCCTCCTCTTCTTGACCTCCAAGGTCATCCTACAGACCACCATCCTATGCTGTTTAGCTACACTCTCCCCTGTCACTACTTTTCAGTCTCCAATCCCTTTCAGACTGACCCTCCTGCAAAGAATATATTCCACCTGTGAGCATCCTCCTCCACTCTTAAACGTCACCCTGTGCTGCTCCCTCTTCTTAAAATAAGTATTAACTACAGCCAGTTCCATCCTTTTTGCAAAATCTACAACCATCTGACCTTCAGCATTCCTCTCCTTGACACCATGACTACCCCTCACCTCCTCATCACCTCTGTTCCCTTCACCAACATGACCATTTAAAATCTGCACAAATCATCACTCTCTCTCCCCTGGGTACACTCTCTATCACCTCATCTAACTCACTCCAGAATATTTCCTTCTTTTCCATCTCACAACCAACTTGTGGAGCATAAGCACTCACAACATTCATTATCACACCTTCAACTTCCAGCTTCAAACTCATCACCCTTCCTGATACCCTCTTCACTTCCAAAACACTCTCCACATACTCTTCCTTCATGATAACACCTACCCCATTCCTCCTTCTATCAACACCATGGTAGAACTGTTTAAACCCTCCTCCAATACACCTGGCCTTAGTACCCTTCCATCTAGTCTCTTGCACACACAAAATGTCAACCTTCCTTCTCTCCATCATATCAGCTAATTCTCTACCAGTCATGCTGCCAACATTCAAAGTACCTACCCTCACTTCCACTCTCCTCCCCTTCTCCATCTGGACATGCCTTCCTCCTCCTCTTCTTCTCCTCCTTTGGCCAAAAGTAGTCCAATTTCCACCAGCACCCTGTAGGCTAACAGCACTGGTGGCGGTCGTTGTTAACCCGAGCCTCGACCGATCCGGTATGGAATTCTGTATCGTTGTCCTCATATTGATTTGGCAAAGTTTTACACCGGATGCCCTTCCTGACATAACCCTCCCCATTTACCCGGGCTTGGGACCGGCACGAAGAAATATACTGGCTTGTGCATCCCTAGTGGCTGGGTTATCAACCTCTACCAGAATGATGGCAAAAAAGTATAGGAGAAGGCATGGAACAGCTCATGATCCAAAGCATACCACAACATCTGTAAAACACAGCAGAGGCAGTGTGGTAGCTTGGGCGTGCATGGCTGCCAGTGGCACTGGGACACTAGTGTTTATCGATGACGTGACACAGGACAGAAGCAGCCGAATGAATTCTGAGGTGTTCAAAGACAAAGGGGCAGCGATGACTTTGTTAGGGAGTTGGCCCCAGATTAGAAGATTGTGGCTTTGCTTCCCTCACCAGTAGGTTGCCCTGAGTTACCCTTTAGAAAGGTACCATCCCTGTCACTGCTCCCCAGGTGCTTTCAATAGCCGCCTCTTGCTGCACCTGTGTGTATGGCTGAAACACAGAGTTAGAATTTTGTTGTATTGTGTTGTGCTGCGTTTCACAATGACAAGGGTTGTCACTTTCACTATCTGCTCAAATCCAGCTAAATGCCGTCAAATTGATTGGTGTTTCATAATACAGATGGACAATGAATCAAAACACACAGCCAAAGCAAACCAGAAGTTTATTACAGTTAAGTAGAATATTCTTGAATGGCCAACTCCGTCATCTGATCTGAACCCAATTGAGAGGCATTTCACTTGTTGAAGACTAAACTTTTTTTAATGCAATCTTTTTGTTCAACCCACTGAATTAAAGCCTAAAGTCTGCACTTCAGCTGCATCTGAGTGTTCATTTAAAATTCATTGTGATAATGTACAAAATCAAAATTAGAAATTAGTGGTCTCTGTCCAAATATTTATGGACCTAACTGTATGTCCATGTAGATTCTGGAGTTCATTGAGAATCATTTTCAGTATTCTTACAGCAAAACATTGTGACTTGATGTTGTAATGAGATATCATTTAAGATGTATAAAATTAAGACCTGTGTTTCCCTTGAGCAAGGTACTGTTCTCATCACTGTTCCCTGGGCACTTTAAATAGCTGCCCCCTGCTGCACATGTGTGTATGGGATAAATGCAGAGGCTGTATTCTATTGTGGTTCACTGTTTTTTTGCTGTGCCGTGTAATCACAATGACAACTTGAAACTCACTACAAGTGGAAAGGCATCAAACTGTCCTTTAACCTATTTATAATGAATTGCCCAATTATTTGAAATTATTAAAATATTTATGATTCTTTATTTAAGAATAAGAAAAGTAAAAAAAAAAAAAAAGTATGTTCCATACCTTGCTTGCACTTTTGGAATGTCACACTGTACCTTAAAGTACTTAAATTGAAAGCCTAATTTTTTAATTATATGTAAATTCTCCCTGACTCACAAATTAAATATGACAATCAGTGAAATAATTTGACCCAGTAAGAGGGCATACCATAACGGGGGAGAAAACGCATAGGCACTGACTTAAGAGACCAGCTCTTAACTGAGTTTTGAGGATAGGGAGGGTGTTTGATGTAAAGTTTTATGGCTATGACACTAAATGATGTGACCTGTATTTAGGAACTGTAAGTAAGCTGATTTTGGAGGAGTGCAAACAGTTGGAGGTGAAGGAATGGAGTAATTCAGCAGAATGGAATGAGATAGGGTGGGGCAGATCCATGTAAAGCTATAAATGTAATGAGTAGCTTTAAATGGAAGTTGTTAGTTGCTAATTAGCTATGCAGCTGAGATACAACCTTTTCAATGAGCTCAGAAATACAAGATCAATTTGAAAAATAGGTATGTATTTATCAAGATCGCTGGGATCCAAAGTATTTTTTCTTATGGCCAGGGGTAACTGCAGTAATTTTTAGGTCTGGAGAACCAATACCTTTGGAGAGTGAACAAATAATTAGGTGGGAAATAAAGTCAGGGTAAACAGTTTTTAAGAAAATTAGTTGATGCTTGATCTAGGACAGAGGTTGATGAGCTAATTTTCTACATTCATTGATTCAGTAGCAGTGTTACTGGTTAGAGAAATTATTAAAAGGTATGGAAGTTTCAAGGAGAATATTGCAGGATGGAGGAGTACCAAATGAACAGATCCATCTTGTCTTAAAAGGAAGTGAAGAAATTAATCACATTACAGAGAACCTGGGAAAAAAAGGTACTGGTAGCTAACTAAGTTTATTTATAGTAGCGAACTGGGCCTTGAATTTACAGTCTATACAGGGTTTTTGATGAGCAGCATTAAGAGAGGATCTGTATTTCAGTATGTGATCAGCAAAAGCTTGAGAATGAACAGTGAGACCAAATTTTTTTTTCTTTCAACGTGCCCAAAAACAGCTTTCATAGACATCAATTCAGGAGTAAACCAAGGGGAGTAGTGAGAGGTGGGTACAGCCATTAATTGCATTGGAGACAACGAACCTTAAACGGCAGAAATGGAGTAACTGTATAGCGACAGGATGCTTTGGTGGCAGGAGAGGTTCAAGGAGTCAGAGTGGAGAAATGTGCGTACAGATTTGTCCACAAACTCTAGCGCGTTTTCCCAGGCGCCCTACTTCCTGGTTTTCGACCGTTGAACGCCAACGCAAATGCGACACCTAGGTTTGTTCATATGGACTCTAAACTGTAAACAGCTGTTCGGATTACTTCTGTACTGCTAGCGTCCTCTGCGCTGAAATAAACAGATTCGACACAAGGGTTGCGTAGTGAATGCTCTGTGCCAACCCGTCTGCTCCTTTTCATGGGCAACATCTGAAGTAGCGCAGTGAACAACAAATCAGGAGATTAAAGCCTCTGTGTTTCCACAAAAGCCACGTAAATAAAGTGAACTCGAAAACCCACACGAGGTAAACCCAGTGTGAAGAACCAGCACGTGCAGACCGACGACGTTAATTGTAAATAAGCTAGCTAGCTAACATATATAAAAACCAATTCGTCTTGGAAAGAGTTAGAGAGGCAACGATTTCTGTAAGGTTCCAAAGCACCGAATACCTTAAAACAACTCTTACTTACAAACTTGTCATTCTAGCAAATGCCAGAAAAACGACAGACGATGAATTGAACCAGGTCACAGAAAAGGTAGGCCTGGGTGGCGGGGTTGAACAGCACTTCTAAGCAGTGAATCGTAGCTTGATAGCTAGCTAGATTAGTTTGTTTTCGTTCAGATACACAGGGCGTTTATTTAGCAGATAGTTAAACAAACCGTGTACGTTGTTACAATTACGTGTTTAAAAGTGATGTTGGATGTTTCTTGGTTAATATAAGCTACATGGTTGCAAACAGATTTGTTAAAGCTGGCCGAGTTATCGGGTAATATGTTTTAAATGAAGAACGAACAGTTGTAGATTGAAAAACTAGAGTTTTTAATTCATCCTGGACCTGTTGAATCATTCACTTGTGAAAATAAACAGAAATAACCTTTAATTCACAGGCAATCAAGGAGACTGAAGAATTTCTGAATCACCCCCGTTCGACTCATTAGCAAGATCCCGTGGATCTATTGGAGACTTTGGATGAGAAATGTCGCGTCATAAAGGTGCTCACAGCGGTCGTCGCAGGTCAGGCATGAAAACCAACAAGCCCTCGCTTAAAAATTGTTATGGAGTGAAGTCTTCAGGACTGAAAATTTTTCTTTTTCTGTGTTTAGTATCAGGTCCAGAAAGCATGAAGAGGGTCAGCTTGTCACCTCAGTGTGACAAGCTGCTCAGAAGTCCAAATGGAGTGTTTTTTCCCAATATATTGAAGTTTGGGCCTTTACTACAAACTTTCATTCTGTCAAGTTCAGTTGTAAAAGCTATGTAGATTATTGGGTCAACACTATCGCTTCAAAAAATGACTGGGTGCCTTGAATCTGAAGAAGACACTTCTTGCAAAATCTCCTCATATAATCGCACACAAATCAGGTTATTAAACCAGGACATCTGCAAAGTAAAGCAAACAGAAACCCCACCAC
This sequence comes from Hepsetus odoe, assembly GCA_017165825.1. NCBI lineage: Eukaryota > Metazoa > Chordata > Actinopteri > Characiformes > Hepsetidae > Hepsetus > Hepsetus odoe. The sequence continues at coordinate 11,174,376 of CM029376.1, forward strand.
AGAACATAATTGCACTAGAAGCTCAAGCTCAGGGAAATAGTGCAGACACCTTTACCCCAAAGGGAACCTATCCAATCTTGACTCGGAATGTAACCACCCACAACCTCAGCCAACAGTTTGAAAATGACCCTGAAGTTCAACACCAGAAACAAACCTCCTCTCAGCTCATGCATTTTCTGAAATTGAATGGAAAAACAAAGAAAATGCATGAGGATGGTGTATTTGGTGGTGTCAAAAATGCATTTGAGTTAATGCAACAAGAGAAAAGTCAAACTGAAGTGATTAATCAGAAAGATATTATTATACCAACAAACAAGAAAAATGCAGTCTCTGAGTTGAAGGTTTCTGGACCTCCCTTCAGAGTGAAAAACAGCAGTGCCGGGTGTGCGACATATAGTTGTATGATTGCCACAAACTTTGAATTGTGGGATATTGGGAGTGTTTCCACAGAAGTTTGTGATGAGAATTTGGCTGTTGATAATTGCAAAGACTTAAAGGCATTTGATGTCTTCAGTCAAACCCTGTGTGATGAATCTGTGACCTCAGAACAAATGGAACATCAGTATGTCTTTGAGGAACTGCATAAAAGAACAATGGAAGCAGATGAGAATAAGAATATAAGCGTTCCTAAATTTCAAATTAAGAAATTTGAAGAGATGGCTGTTTTTGCCTCTCATGTGGTCAGCCCAAGCATATTTTACATACAGTGAAAGGATACCATTGTAAAGACATTTTCTGAAGTCATGGTGTGAGTTTTATTTTTATTCTTTTGTTTTCTTTTTTTCTGTATATTTGCCAAAGGTATTTTTTGTTTGTTAAGAAAACCTGCCAGTCGTACGCTGAAAGAAACTGCATCCCAGATATTGGGGCTTGTGTCATGGGATGGTTTGCTGAGCAGGAGTTGTGTTGCCGGGCTCAGGTGACTAAAATATGTGGGATAAACAGAGGTGAGACCTCGGTTATGAGTTGTTGTGTGTGGTCTTTTTTTTGTTTGTTTGTTTTGTTTTTCTTTTTTTTTTTTATAAACTAATGTGCTCATCTTTATATTTTACCTCAGGTAGCACTCACCTGTGCACCACTTTTGAAGGTGTCAGAAACCTTGGAAGTGGGGGTTTGGAGAATTGACTATGGTGATTCAGCATGTCTTTCTCTTTCAAATGTCAAGGATCTTTGCAGAGAAGTTGCTAAAGTGCCAGCGCAAGCTCTGGAAGTCTCCTTAGCAAATGTAAGAATGATGATGGTTCATTAAGACTACTTTTGTTTTCATAAACTGTGAATATATATTTGCCATTTGATGCATTAGGTGAATCCAGTTGATGGACAGACCAGGTCTGATGAGGCAATAAATTGGTTCAGAGACAAAGTGAAAGCCAAGACACTGTATGCTAGGCTTTATCCAGAGAGAAATAGATTTGTGGTTGAGCTCTTCACGGAAAAAGGAAAGATTGGGGCTATGAGGTAAGATAACTTTGCAACAACACCAAGCTTCCAGTGTATTGGCAAACCTCTAGCATACGAGAACTGTTGGTGGAAAACTACTGTGGCCATCAGTTTTTTGTGTCTGTCATCTTTTACCCTGTGTGTCAGGAGAAAAGAACCTTCATAAGATCAGCACTGACCAGATACTTGAGTCTTGAACCATTCTCGGCAACATTGAAACCAACATTATGGTGAATGTTGTACAGAATGCACATGAAGCAGTGATGAGCAGTGTTTGAAACACAGTGTATACTCAATGGCTACTTTGACTCTTCTAGGTTTTCAGATAGGGACTTCAGCTCTTCTTCCATGCAATATTTTTTATTCATCCTCCATCAGTTCTGTTTCTGACCACAAGGCCAGTGTTGACTTGATATTTCTGTTTGGTATGCTGTTACTAACTCAGCAATGACATGAACTCTAATGGGTAATCTACTGTGCATGTTAAAACATATGGCAGAATATGGCTCAATAACGTCACTATCCCATTTGTGTCTCCAAATATCATCTAGTGTTTTTTTGATAGACAGATGAGGGTGAGTGGGGTGAGGAATTATGAAGGTACCTAATGGAACAGCTGTGATATATGTACATGATAAAACAAAATGTTGGTCAAATTTGAGGGTGACTTGAACTGGCAACACTGCATATACAGAAGCAAAACATTTGTTGTAGTGTGTCCAGGAAGGTTGTTTTTTATTCCAACAGAAGAGGTTCTTCCTTATCTCTGAGACTGGCTCAAAATGGGCATGCCAGACATAACCAAATGAAGAATATAAAACTAAAAAAGTGAGTATGCTTTGTTTCTCAGCACTAGAGGGCATTCTGTTTTCAGTGTTTTTGGTAAAAGCTGAATGTGGCAACTGTTTTCCAGATCATGCCCAAATGCAACCAAGGAATCAGTCATTGGAGTGGGAGAATTATCTTATCTCCTGTTAAACTCAGTAACTTGTACTGTAATGAAGACATGAATGTCCTTAATGAATGATTAACATATCTATTGTTTGTCTCCAGGACTCTGACAGTGTGCCTTAAGCTTTAGTTTGGAACAGTGCTTCTTGTCAGTGGAACTTTGTTTTTGTTCTTTGTTTTCTCAAGTTAATTTGAATTGTTTTATTTTCAATATTTAAAGATAATTTTTCATTTAAATGCTACACAAGTTTACATTAGTTATTTTTAGATTTTACTCTGTAGTTCTTTAAGAGATTATTTTGGACCTGTGCTTACTGATAAGAACCAAATTTTGTGTAATGTTGAGAGTTACATAATACAGGATGCGTTACTTGAAAGGAATAAAGGTTTTAAGGTCAAGTATGGGAAAACTATTGATGCCAAATCCAGAACAATGATCAAGGATGATTTTCCACATTCTGTGATTCAATTGTCACATTTTGCTGTGTTTACTGTTGGGTTAAATAGAGCTGAAATGCTTCCCTGGGTAGTGTCAAATGTTCTGTATTACAAGTATATACTTTATAAGTAAAGTTATAAAGCTTTGCTTTATGTAGGTAACCTAAAACTTCCACTGCATCCTTTATAGTTTTTTTTTTTCCCCTTAAGATAGATAGATAGATAGATAGATAGATAAGTACATTAATTAACAGTAAGTGTGTCAAAATAGTCCTTTCATACAAATTGTTCTCTATTGAGTGTCCAAGTACAATGACAATGGAATAAAAGAATTTCTTAAATAAAGAGACAAAAAAGAGTCAACCTGTATGTTTTTGTTTTTTTTTCTTTTCTTTCTACATTATCAAGTGAGAATACCATTTAGATCAGCAACATAAGCGATACTCCTAACTTGTATTGACATCACTCTAGTTATCTCTGATAACTTTTAGGTATTACTTAATTAAAATTGTTCCATTTTGTTTGTTGCTGTTATTGTTAAACAAAAAATGCACCTATTGTTATAACATTTTTCTATAACTGTCCCAACTTAAAAATCTTTTTTTCATCAATAAAGAACTAAATTCAAGTTCTGATGACTCGTTTTCTCAACAAAATTCCTGTGAATGTAGATGCTCTGTGCTAATTAGCTAGCTTTAGGTAAATCTGCCATAGTCCCAATAGACTAGCACTGTTTAAAGCATAAAATGTAGAGTGAAAAAAACTTAGGTTAGAATTCCATCGTCTATATGTTGCTGGAGCTTAAAAAAGGAGAACATGACAACCAACTTAAAACCCCATTTCGGAAATGATAAAAAAAAAAAAATACATTAACCTCTCAAGACTGTTGTTTTTAGACATTTTTAGGCTTTTATTTATATTTGGAACGATAATGGCCCTCATAATTATAAAAACAAACAATTTTATGGTAAAAGAAATAATTTTTGAAAAGAACTATGTCCTTACTGGGTCCAGGACACTGGGTCTATCTTACTCTTTAATTTTAGATCTTGATTTTTATGTCAACACAGGAAAACTTTACAATTTTACATTTACGGCATTTGGCAGATGCTCTTATCCAGAGTGACTTTCAATTCCTGATTAGAGGTACAGTCCCCCTGGAGCAACTCAGGGTTAAGGGTTTTGCTCAGGAACCCAATGGTGGAAGTGCTGATGGTTGGATTTGAACATGCAACCTCTTGGACTATAGCTGAGTGTCCGACCACTAGACTAGACAAGTCAAGTCAAGTAGGTTTTTTATTGTCATTTTAACCATATACACAGTACATAGTGAAACGGAATAATGTTCCTCCAGGACCCTGGTGCTACACATAAGACAACATAAGACAAGTGCAGACAACAACAGACAGAACAATAGACGGTACATTCAGTACATTCATCCTTCAGATAGCCAAGGTGTTACAGAACAGCCCAAAGACCACCACCCAAATGTCTTTTTTTAAAATAAATAATAGCACTCTGTGAACCACAACAAAATGCATCCACTGGATTTCACCCATGCACACTGCAGTAGTGAGCAGCCATATCCACTGCCAGGGGAGCAGTGATGGAGATGGTTCCTTGCTTAAGGGTACCTCAGGGCGACCTATTGGCCCCATGACCCTTTTCCCCTGGGGCCAAGACCACTTCTGTCCTGACACTACAATGTAATCTTACATAGATCAGCCATTTTATTATGATCAGTCTGCCAAAACATGCGTGACCCTTAAAGATATGGACTCTGCAGGAGATCTGAAGGTTTGCTGTGGTATCTTGCAATAGGAGATTAGCAGCAGATACTTTAATTCCTGTAAACTGTGAGGTGGAACCTCAGTGGATCTGACTAGTTTGGCTAGCACATTCAATAAAGGCTTCACTGGGTTGGATTTGAAGGCCAAATCAACACACCTTTGTTCATGTCCTTAAAAAATTATATTCTGAATACCATTGCCATGAAATATAGTGTTTGTTTTGCAAAAGATGTTAGAAAGGTAATTATAGACAGATGGCACCCATCAAAGGAACATCCACATGAACGGCAGGATGCAAGATTTTCACAACAGAACATAGCCTAGAGCATTACTACATTTCTTTTTTCCCTCTATCACATCAATTTCAAGAAGTGACTGATCACTTACTGATGCCAAAAATACCCCATACCTTGAGTGGTGTCATTATCAATGAAATTATCAAGGCTATCTGGGTTCAGTAAGTGATGCTGGATGATTATGTGTAAATCTCAAACAATAACAAAACCTTTTGTGTGTGAATGTACAGTACTGTGCAAAAGTTTTAGGCAGGTGTGAAAAAATGCTGTAAACAAAGAATGCTTTCAAAAATGGAAGTGTTAATCATTTATTTTCATCAATCAACAAAATGCAGTGAATGAACAAAAGAGAAATCTAAATCAAATCAATGTTTGGTGTTACTACCTTTTGCCTTCAAAACAGCATCAATTCTTCTAGGTACACTTGCACACAGTTTTTGAAGGAACTCGGCTGGTTTGTTGTTCCAGACATGACTGTGTTTCAATCTACGTGTAACATTGATGATCATTAGCACCTGTTTGGTAAAATTGGTTTATCATACACCTGACTATAATCCTACAAAATCCCTGACTTTGTGCAAGTGTACCTATAAGAATTGATGCTGGTTTGAAGGCAAAAGGTAGTAACACCAAATATTGATTTGATTTAGATTTTTCTTTTGTTCACTCACTTTGCATTTTGTAAATTGATAAAAATAAACAATTATTATTTATATTTCTGAAAGCATTCTTTGTTTACAGCATTTTTTCACACTTGCCTAAAACTTTTGCACAGTTCTGTAACTCAAGATGCTTATGTACTATGACTCCATTGGAAATCAAACTTTTTACACATAATATTTGTTACTTATGTTGCTAATTCATTTACTGTGCTAACCAAACTTTGACTACCTTGGCTATTGTTTGACTATGCTCAAAAAATGTTATGCATAAAAAAAGGACATTAATGTATGCTTACGCATTAAACATTAATCTGCATAAATCATTTGACATCCTTATTACCAAGATAAAATACAGTATTAGATTCTAAATAATACACCATTATAGGATGCCTTCCTAGTCCAGTACAAGTACCTAAATGGTGCCGTTGTTTCATTGTGGCAATGACAAAATGTTTTTACTGTATTTCCCTTTCCAAGAAGTTTAAATGGTCACTTGAAGAAACTAGAAGTATTCTCTGCCAGGAGGTGGGAAAGCTGATGACAAAGGGTGTAATCCTTGTGCCATTATGCATATCACAAGATGAGGGGGCAGACTCCCAGATATAATGAGTACTTTTGCTGTGTCATCACGGTATTTAACTTCAATACCATGAAATGTCAGACTCGTCAGAAATGTTTTAATTCTGTAACATTTTGTTCAGGGAAAAATGCTTATTAATGTTCACTTTTTATTAAAACTCTGAGTTTGTTATAGGTGTAATAGAAGCAATAGAGCAAAAAGCTAATTAGAAATTAAAGAACTGGAGAAGTATAGAAGAGTAAGTAATTTTTTTGACAGAACAAAGATGAAATTGTTACAAGCTGCAAATTAATTTTTTATGTTTTTTCTTATGTGGTACAATATTAAGAGACATTTTTGAGAAAACCAGTTTACAGTAAAACTGCATACAATTATTCTCAAGAAGAAATAGAATTTTGAGAATTTTTTTGCCAAAAAGTCAGTGTTGTCCTTTACAACATTCATGTCAAAGACATCCTCCACTTCCGTAGCCTGCCAAGGCACAATAAATAAAGATCCTGAGGCTTTTGTGTCCACACAGATTCTTTCTTTTGCTTCGGGTAGGCGGAAATTTAGGCGTTTGATCTGAATTCCAGTCTTGTTAGCCTCCATAAAGGCCACCATTGTATGTAAATGGTTTCTATGAGAGCATATGACTTCTACGGTGCAGGGTAGTGGCTAGTGTTGAGGAAAGTATTTGCATTTCCCAATGACATGGTAAAGATTTTGTTGTCTTTTCTGGACATATTTGTGTACCACCAAAACTGAAGGTAACTATTTAATTATTTTTTAACATCTTTTCATGTGTTAGCTGCCTTTAGAAGTTTGTAATATCTAATCCTTATTATCTAAGAAAATTCTTTACTCTGGTATACATTGCCTCATGCTTATACACTCTATAGCCAGGAGCTGAATTTTGCTGAAATATAAAGGTGACATGAGCTGCTTAAGCTAATTCTTCTTGCATTTTCAATATTAACAGGTGCTTAAATTTTTGCAAATTTTATAGATGTATGGAGGCTGTCACATGGCCTAGCCACAGACTTTGCCATTGGCTTTTCCTTTTGCATCAGGTGACGACATGTGGCACTAGGCCATCGCCCATGCTCTTAAACAGCTCCAAGGCATTCAGAACACTTTTGTTATACTTTGCTGCCTAAAGTGTCCAAATGTCCAGACTTCAGCTGATGGTCGATATTTTTGGACCCGACGTAGCTTATGCTGCTTACACCACGGGCTGAGCTGGTAAATAGTACTGATTATTCATTCTTATTGTTATTATTGTTGAGTTTTGCGCTTCATTAGAGTATTCTTTGATACCTATTGCAAATAAGAATAGCTGCCATGCATGTCAAGAGACTATAATCAACTCTTAAATTTGGATGAATCTGCATAATGTTATATTAAATCTGAAAATGTATTTACATTATATATTTATTTTCCTTTCCGCAGACCTGGAATCAAAAATGAATTGGGCTTCTTTTTATGCCGTGATAAGCGGTGTAAATAGGCATTCAACAGGCATTGGCCGCATCTGGCTGTCTGTCATCTTTATCTTTCGCATCCTGGTTCTAGTGGTGGCTGCCGAAACTGTCTGGGGTGATGAAAAGTCTGGCTTTACCTGCAACACCCAGCAGCCAGGTTGCAACAGTGTTTGCTATGACCAGTTCTTCCCAATCTCTCACATTCGCATCTGGGCCTTACAACTGATTCTTGTATCAACTCCAGCACTGCTGGTCGCTATGCATGTTGCTCATCGCCGTCACATTGACAAAAAGATCCTTAAAATATCAGGACGAGCCAGTGCCAAGGACTTGGAACAAATAAAAAATCAAAAGTTCAAGATTACCGGTGCACTTTGGTGGACCTATATGATAAGCATAATTTTTCGCATTATTTTTGAGGTGGCTTTCTTGTACATTTTTTACCTAATTTACCCTGGTTTCAAAATGGTACGTCTTGTTAAATGTGATTCTTACCCTTGTCCTAACACAGTGGACTGCTTTGTCTCTCGTCCAACAGAAAAGACTATCTTTACTGTCTTCATGCTGGCAGTATCTGGGGTTTGTGTTTTGCTAAACATTGCAGAGGTGGTGTATTTGATAGGCAGAGCATGTGTTCGATACTTCCAGAGACCAGAAGCAGAGCCTAAAGGACCTTGGCTCAGCCAAAAGCTCTCCTCTTACAAACAAAATGAGATCAATCAACTTATATCAGAACATCCATTTAAGCCCAGATTAAATGTAGGCAGAAAGAGCCCTATTGACAAGGGGGAGAGATGTTCTGCCTTCTAGCCATCAGATGGAAGATCTGTTCCACTAAACATCAGTAAGCAATTTGAAATGGGGTGTTGGTAATCACATTCTCCAGTCATTTTTTAATTAATTTTATTTGGATATTGTCTTAGCCCTGGATCAACTGGAATGTGCAGCCAATAGCAGAAAAAAAAATATATTATGGCCTGTAGTTTGAGTTGCCAATTCTTGGAATGAAGAGTCCTCAGATGTTTTGTATGTAAAAAGCATCCATGTTTTCAGGAAATGAAAGATGATTTTATCTTTATTGCAAAATGACTTAAAGGCTGCATAGAGAGGAAAAGTTATTAAATAATATATGCTGCTGTATGATACACATATAACTGATGCAGTGCTTTTCATATATGTATTACAGTGCATTTATCTGCTTTATGCTTGTAAAAAAACATATCATTCAATATATATCATTAAAATAAATCCAAAACATAAAAAACCCCAAGAAACAAATAAAAAAATAAGTATAACATTTTTATAAGCAACTGAGTCACAGGTCTGTTTACTGACTTATTTGGGCCTTTGAGTGGTTGAAATCCTTCAGCAGGACACCTGATATAAATATAAGAGGGCCTGATTACCCAAAGCATGATGAGCTTCTCTTCATGGTCTGCCATGAGGAGAAGCTTTGATATTATTCAATGAACACACTGAAATAAGAAAGTTCTTTTTTGAATAACCATTATTTATATTTATTATATAATTAAGTTTACTTAGTTTTTCTATGCCCATTTAACAGTCCTTTAAATGTAATGTTCATGTGTAAAAATGCTCATAAAGACAGTTGCCTACAACCACTGCCTAATGCCAGATTCATTCCCTTTTTTAAATTAGATGTGCTGATATGTTTGAACAAAACAAAACAATGGCTGGTGGAAACAAATTTATATTCTTATTAGCTTATAATATATCAACTACTTAATAAATTATGTCAGAATCAGAAGCACATTAGTGCCCACATATCTAACTTTAAAAGCTTGCTAAGGTGTATAGTTCTGCAAATAAAGATACAAGCTTTTTGTTTGCTTTAGTGCAAACATTCATCCTCTAGTGTCTCTCAGCCATGTTCCTGCATGCACCCTTTACTCTGCACAGCACAGTGTTATCCTTGATGTTTTCCATTGCTTTTCCTACACTTATATATAGTTCAAGGGCACTTTAAGACCAGGACTGGGAAGCTACTCTCATTTAACTCTTTATCAATGGATGTTTTCTGGCTGAACAGTAAACTGTTCTCTCCAGCAACACAGTTGTGTCACTCATACCAGTGGCACTACTATGCCATTCGTTATTCAGACATCTGTGGTCATGTAGTTAGAATCTTTACAAGAACAAACTGGGAATAGGATGATGGACAAGTTGTGCATGGGTTAAAGTCTATGATTATAAACCTTACATGTACATGATATAATTTACCTAACTGATAACACAGTTGTTGCACACATAAATATAATAGGAAAATATTCTAAATACATACTGGTATGTTTGCAAATAACATTCTGACACTGTTTTCAATTGCTACTTACTATAATGTTAAAACTTTGAAAAACATTGAAAAGCAATTCAGCTCAGCACTTTGTAAATATAAAGAAATCTTGTACAGTGTTGTTAAATAAAATGCAGAGTCATTTTGATAGTGTCTTCCCTGTGTTTCTTAATATGAAATATGCAAAAATGTTATGTATTTTAGATAAAAAATCTTTTTAGATAAAAAGTCTCAACAAAATCAGCTACCTATTATGAACAGGATAAGATCTTGATTATTGTCTGTACCTCAATAACATGAACAAAATATATTCATTCCATAGTTAGTGTGTTGCCACATGGCAGCTGTTTCACATTTTAAAATTAAGACTCCACAAATGGGCATAGAATAAATTTCTGATATAATCTACCACATAGCCACAACACTGTGAAGCACTGCCATGGTTGTGATTTTCATCAGTGGCTTAAGGGCCCAAATGTTTGTGTACTTCCAAGTCAACTCTGTTGTGATAGGAGAGACCCTATTGCTATATTTAGCCTTGCCCCTGGGTCACTTTGTGGTTGTCTCATTGGCTGCTTGCCCTGTCACTTCAAGTAACAAGCAAGTGTTTTGCCTGATAGACACTTTATAAAGTGTGCCCTGTACCAAAATTAACCCCAGGCAGACAGACGGAGGGTTAGAAGAAGACTATCTGGCAGTGTTTTCAGCATATCTAGATTGCTTAAAAACACAACACTGTACTTTAAATACAGAAAACTGAATTGATTTATTGGGACAAGAAATGTGACCACTGGCAGAACAGATTTCATTCCTATTCAAGGACAGTGTCTTAACATGGGCCTAACTATGGATCCTGTTTGAGTGACCTGCATGGATCCATGCTTACAACTTCTGTATCAGTGCTGGAAATGTATTCACTGACAAGGTGGGTTGCTTTCTGTTCTTAATATTCTCATTCAAACACAATGCTGAAAAATCTTCCAGAAAAAATGAATACCCAAAGCCATTAAATGTTTTTTTAATAAAGAACAAAGGCTGGATGGTTGGATATTTGATGACACCTTATAAGGAAGGCCTTTTGTGAATTAACAGTTACCAGTGGTTACTTTCTCAGCTAGACAGCAAATACTGCTCTTCAGTTTAGGAGTGTGAAATAATTTCTTTTTTACAAGCCTGTAACAAAAAAAGACATGGCTCAGATTTGGTTTTGAGATTTTTTTTTATGAATGTATGAACAAATGTAGAGATCTAAATTAATCTTCATTTTGTGACATGCATATTAAATGATAAAGTGAAAACAGAATTGGATTTTTGGCTGGAGTGCAGTTTTCAGCTGTAGGGTAGGGTGCTGTTATGTTAGCTGACCCCCCTAGGAACAAGATCAGAGGAAACTGTGTCTGGCATAGAAAAAAACGGAACAAACTATCGAATTTTTCAATTCGTTTTCTATTTCTATTATCTATTTGTTTTTCTAATTCTGGTTTTGAAGAAAGCAATTATGTAAACTGACAAATAAAGCCAAAGATAATTCAGTTTCTAACTATAAAAGCTTCTCATACATGGTGCCAAATCAGTCCAGTCACTGATGAGTCATCCTACGTGTAATAAATAAAAAATAAGCTTAAGGTTCAAAGTTTTATATATTTTGAAAAACACCATGCCACTTAAGATATTAATGGATATATATTTTGCAGAGCCAGTCCAGAGTTGCAATGGGAGACTGGGGCTTACTTGGAAAACTACTCGAGAGTGCCCAAGAGCACTCCACTGTGGTTGGAAAAGTGTGGCTGACTGTCCTTTTTATCTTTCGTATCCTGGTTCTTGGCACAGCTGCAGAAAAAGTATGGGGAGATGAACAGTCTGGCTTCACTTGTGACACCAAACAACCTGGTTGCCAGAATGTCTGCTATGACAAGACTTTCCCTATTTCTCACATCCGCTTCTGGGTACTTCAGATCATATTTGTGTCTACACCCACACTTATCTACCTGGGCCATATTCTGCACCTGGTTCGGATGGAAGAGAAACACAAGCGGAAAAAGAAGATACTCTCCCAGCAGGTAGACAACCAACCCCTGACTGATGAAGCCAGTTCCAGGAAGCCACCTTTACATGATGAGCAGGGCCATATTCATCTACAGGGGGACATTCTGCGCACATATGTTTTCAATGTTATTTTCAAGACCTTGTTTGAGGTAGGCTTTATAGTTGCACAATATTTTCTGTATGGATTTGAGCTCAAACCTCTCTACATGTGTGATCGACCACCCTGTCCCAATACTGTTAACTGCTACATCTCCAGACCCACTGAGAAGACTATTTTCATCATCTTCATGCTTGCAGTAGCATGCTTCTCGCTTTTTCTTAACTTGGTGGAAATGTATCACTTAACATTCACTAAGTGCATGCAAGGTCGAGGATACAGAAAGATCAATTTGCCATCTGAGATATCATCCAAGGCCCCCATTGGAGCAGCTGATTCATTTGTGCCATCTTACAACTACTTCCATGGGCACCAGCCTTCTTATCAACCTGCCCCAGGATATGTTTCACAAATTGGTGATCCAGATTCTTTCCTTCCATATAACAGCAAATCAGTTTGTAAGCAGAACAAAGACAACTTTGCTGTTGAGAGGAACGGTAAACCAGAGGAACTGAAAATAAAGGAAGTCTCAAGTTCACCTTCTGTGTCTCCTGGAAATCAACAAAATCAACCTAGCAGAATTGGTAGGTTCAGCAACAAAACTAGGATAGATGATCTGAGGATCTGATGCATCTTTAGAAGACAATGAGATATTCAAACTGATCTTGTCTTCAGGGCTTAAAAAGTATTGGTCAGCTTTCATAATGGAATGTTAGGAAGAACTCCTTAAATGTAATCAATTTTGTGTTACATATTTAATCTAATGTTGTCAGATTGTTTACAACTTTCCATTACTGTGATGAACCGAAAGATCTCACTAAATCTCATTTAAAGTTACAGTTAAGGTTTTGTTTATTGCTTTTTACATCTCAGTGAATTTTTTAAATACCCGATTGCGTGGGAATTGACCACTTTCTCAGTTTTTCTCAAGCAAACAACTTTTTAAGGATCATTAAAAAGTCTGACATTTAGTGATGTTCATTTGCATAGTGTCATTTTCATTTTCAACAATAACATTATTACATTGTTCTCTTGATGTAATATGTAATACTTTGAGTAAAAACAAAAGGTTCCACAATAAAGCAGCTGGAACATAGAGTGAAGGCCAGAAGGCCTTAAACAAAAAAATACCAGTACAACAGTGGAAAAAAAAAAATACATCCTTACTTCCTTCCTAAATAAAGATATCATTTTTCATGCATTAAAGTTTTACCAGTCCTCATTGAATGAAGAAATGTTCATATAAGAATGTACAGTGGATGAAATGTATAAGAAAATTTGTTACTTTAACATCTAAGACACAGTTTATTCTGAAGAATCTAAAGTTATGATGGATGTTTCACAGACCTTTCTTAATGTCTCTCCCCTTGCCATTTGGTCTAATGGGTTAAATTTAGAAGTCTTCTCAACAATTTCTTTGTCACATACCAGCCTGCACCTCCTCTACTGAATTCGTCCACTTAAAAGATCTCTAGTCCAGGGTTATAATTAGATTTCACTAACAGCAAAGGATGTAGAATGCTGTCCATGGGATGTTCCCTAATAACAGTATACAAGAGAGTTTGTAATACAGACAAATTCAACTCAACTTAGAACTTTAGCTGTTCTTTATGGAGGTTGCGCCACATGTACATAATCTTTGGCAGTAATTTGCTGGCAACAAGCAAGTTAGATTACCCTGGTCATGTCTGAAATATGGTCTTTAAGATGTCACATATTTAAAAATCATATAAAAATCTGACATATCATGATTGTGCTCAAGTAAATGGCTATTTTGCTAAGGAGGAATATGACAAAATTAAACCAGTTCAAAAGAGGATTTGCAGTTACTTGTCCTTAACAAGTAAGTTGACAATACATTATTTAAAAATATACCTATTTATTCATTTTAATAATGTCAACAGCAAACTTTCATACCTTTAATAAAAAAAAAAATCATACAGTTTATGATTCAGTATTTGGCTTCTTATAAATTGTAAGTGGAAGCAGTCATTTTTAGATTCTGGAAATCTATCAGTTTCTTGAAATCAATTCAGTCTGCATAGCAGAGCACTTAGCAAATTCCTGAATGAGATAGTCTTTAGGTTGTCAGTCACATAGGTCCTCTGAACCTATTATAATCTTTAAAAGAAGGCAACCATTGTTTCTACAGGTGTTAGAGTATTTCAAGCTGCTAGTTTTAACACAGTTGGGATTACACAACAAGATGATCTTATTGAAGATTACAAAGGAAATTTTAAATGTGCTGTGTCTGATGGTTTGAGTCTTGCTAGTCAACAATATGCTGTTCTCCTTCAAATGCTGGGTTCTCATAGATGTGTTGCTTTCTTCTGTTTGGCACTTCATAAACATGATCCGACACCCTATTATCATCTGATGTCAGTGGAGAAAAACATTCACACATACATATCAATAGTGCACAATTTAAGCACTAATTATTTGATTTACATTGATTGATGTTAACTGAGTTCATCAATGACATTGATTGGAATTTCAAAATAAAACAGTTGATTACACAAGAATTGCTAAAATAACCTAAGTAACTTTATTTGAAGGACACAGTCCACTATTTTTATGAAGGTTCCCATAAGGTGCCTGAATTTATATGAAATGATTCATGAATTAAACATGGATAGCTGGATAAAGCATATTAGTTTTAGTGTATCTTACATTCAGCAGTCATTACATCTAAGCTTGGCCTGTCTTCAGCCTGTTGCTCTAGAGCTGGTGTTTCTGGCATTGACCTTGACACAGAGTTTGGATAAAATCTGACATCTGCTGGTGGTATGGAAGATTCCTGACTAGCTTCTAATCCAACCTTCAGGAAAAGATATCAGAGGTCTATCAATTAAATATTAAGTAGTTGTAACAACAATACAAAACAATTTCTACAAAATGACATGTTAAGTACATTGTAAAAAAAAAAAAAAAGGGTGTTTTAACTTAATGTCAAAGCTGCTTTGAAAATTTTAATTCACTGAACTTTAAATCAGTCAACAGAAAATAAAACAAAAATATTTGTTGTACAAACTGATTGTTTGAAGTTCACAATTCAAAATATTGTAGTGTCAGCATGCTTTGTATTCCCATCATGGAATGTACACACTTTACCAGTGCTGTATGTCCTTTTGTGCTTCTTGATTTCCATGTCAGTTCTAATATAAAGCTTGTCTATGAAAATCACCTACGTCTCATCTTGTTTCTTCTATATAACCCCACTCTACAATATTAAGGCAGCCTGTTAACGTTTTTGTCAAAATTTTAATGAACGAATAAAATGAATGTTGCAATACAATGTACAATGACTTAGAAATGAAACTTCTCAAACTTCTTCAAATTCTCTGAAAGTTCTATGAAACTGGAAGTATTGTGTCAGCACAATAAAATAAAACTTACCTCTCCTTTCAAAATGTCATATTTACACATAGGGCAGGTATGGTGTTCTAGTAGCCATGGTTCAATGCATGTCTTGTGGAAGAGATGGCTTAAAAGGGGACAAAGAGCAGTTCACTTTAAGTGTCAGCCTAACAGTCATAAAGCCAGAAGAACATTATCAAAGTCTGTATGGTTTCAGTAGTTTTGCAACACAAACAGTTTCTTGAATCCTCACCATACTGTTTCTTGTGAAAACTGTAAAACCTAGGGCTTGTTACAAAAGATAAAGAAATACAGTTCATAATAATCCCTATAGCCTGCAAATTTTTAAAAGGAAAACACTCAGATCCAACACTACTAGATCAACAATATAGGCCCATGCCCATACAAGTAGGCATTGTTTTCCACAGGCTAATTAAAGAAGTGGCTGCAAAGTTGTTTTATAAGACTTTTGAGTTGTAATCATTAGTCTAAACCCAAGGGAGCTATAAAAGGGGCCTAGATGTGTTTTCTACATGTGGCATTTGCCTTTGGAGAGCGTTTTTGCTTTGCTTTATGACAGCATAAGAAATCCAAGTCAATACTCATTAAAGCTAGCACACTTTATTTGGGCAGTGCACACTGCACTGTCTTTTATAAATGCACAACTTGCTCTTAAACCGCTATATAAATATCTATTCAATTTTCCTTGTTTTTTCTAACTCTAGTCATTTCCTTAACCTCAACCTTAAACTTTAGTTTAAGTCTAAACCTAGTCTCAATGCTTCTCCTGAATTTAACTTTGGCATAGTTGAAAACAGCTATTTCTGTTATTATTTGTATTAAATATATGACAACAATTTAAAAAGGTATTGGTAGGGTACAAGCCTAAACTTTAAAACAAGTCTTCTCATAATTATATACCTGCAAGGCAGAGTTGTCACAATATCACCCCTCTTGAAGGAGTCTATACACACAGCGCAGCTGTTCTCTTCTGCTTCAACTTCCTGGAAAAAAACGTAGCTATAATTATACACATACCCTTAATTGTTGTCTCAGAAAAACAATGACTTAATGAAAATGCATCTGCTTCACAGTACCATGTCATTTCTCCGCAGTGTCCGAACTTGTAACTTGGCAATGGCTTTCTCAGCCACTTTTTTAAGCTCTCTCTGTAAAATGATTAATAAGAAAGGTTTGAAGCTTTGTGGCACAGTTCACATTTCTTTACTCATGTAGTAACATTCTTAAAGTATGATTCTAGGATATTTTCCTAATGTAATATTTTAGGTCTTGGAAGGAAAAAAAACATTCTGAAAAGTAATGAGGAAGCAGGCTGATTAGACTTTGACTACTAAGCAACTTGACATAAGGAAGAACTCAAGCAGTACTGACACCTGACCTTAAGTAAAACTGTTAATAAAAACAAGTTGTAAATGACCATCTTAATGGCGGATTAAAATAGTTATTGCCAACTATAAAATACTAAATAAAATGTTACTCTTTTTGTTTCCTTTTCCACTTATTTTGCATTTTGCATATTTGAGACCATTTGCATTCTTTAAAAAAAAAAGTTTAATTAGACATTACACATTTATGCTAAATTATTAGCATAACCATGAATTTAAGTAGAATCTTTGCAATTATTTTCTACATTTTTCTAAGAATTTGGTGTGCTCCCATTTTTGCATTAATGACAGCATGATATGGACTCCACAAGTTAGATTTAAAGCTTCTGATGTGTAGAATGAATTCACAGTCTTCTAAAAATATGCTTTGATGAAAGAAAGAAAATATCTGTGCAGAATTCTGCATATTTTTTATATTTTACTTCTTATAACATTTTATTCTAAATTCTAAAAAAATCCTGTTGTTTATTTCTAGGCTTAAATAAATAAAAGAAACCTGATATTTAACATGGCTTCTGTACATCAAAAACTACTTATAGAGGTGCTAAAGACATTTCAGTGGATAAACTAAAAGTAATTTTTAAAAAAAACTACTTATTTGTGTTAAGCTTACTATTGATGCATAAAGAGGACAGACCTCACTTATCCATAACTGAAAAATGTCAAACCTGCTGAATCTGGAGCTGCCTGTTTCGGTAGAGGCGCTTAATGATGACAAAGATGAAGTAGCCCAGAACAAAGGCTGTTATTCCAAAGAAGGTAAAAGACATAACATAGACCCACAATGGGATGCCCCAAGCCTTTAATGGGTTGCCCACTAATAGGCTCATATGGACCTCTGTGCCACTCTCAACCAGGCTGGTGATTTTTTTGCCCAGGATATTGCCGATCATGATGGCCACTGTGTTGTTAGCACCTATAAGAGTAATCAACATTTGCTTAATGCAAAGCAAATTAATATACAGTCATGTGCAAAAGACTGATTAAATTACATTTTGCTGAAAAATCTTAAAAAATAGTACACATAATTTCCACAAGTAAACCCCAAAAAGGAATTCTTGCAAAAATTATGGCACTTTATCTTCATGTATTATTTGTTACATTGAACGTATAACAAAGAAATAAAGTGAAAAGTGAAAGTGACAACCCTTGGCATTGCAAGGTGACAGCACAGCACAGTGAACCACAATGAAATTGGACCTCTGCATTTAACCCATGCACACAAACACCATACAGCGGGGGGCAGCTATTGAAAGTGCCCGGGGAGCAGTGATAGGGATGGTACCTTGCTCAAGGGTACATCAGGGCAACCTACTGGTGAGTGAATTGAACCCACAATCTTCCGATGCAGGGGCAACTCCCTAACCAGTAGGCCACCGCTGCCCCTAGTAGTAGTAAAATAGAAATTGCCTTTAAATTTGTCATATTTAAGTTTCATCCTTGTAAAATCTATCAAAGCATAAACTGGTTGGGTATATTTACATTTTTGATTATGACTATAGTATTCAGGATAGCCAGCAGTGGCAGTTTGGTTAACAGTATCTAAAATACAATTGCACCAAATATGTGAACATCATATACATGAATTGTGTAAGTAACTTAATTTAATTACAATACTGATACATTACATGTAATAACATTGAAGACTAGCATGATTTCCTGATATTTATCTGACCCAGTATATAGTTCCTCAGAATGAAAGGATCCTGCTACAATTGTAGCATAGCAAAATCAAAGACCTTGAGGTTAATAGTTACTCCATCAAAACCAATCGCTTGTAACAACCTCTTTATGGAAATAATGCTTTGAAAGTGCTTTATACAGTCCTGATCAAAAGTTTAAGACCACTTGACAAATGGCAAAAAATCATATGTTGCATGGTTGGATCTTAACAAGATTCGAAGTAGAGCTTCAACGTGCTACAAGAAGAAATGGGGGTGAGACAAAACATTTCTTTGAGCATGCAATTTATTGAAAACTACGCTTAAACTGAAACAGGCTATTTTACAGCTGATCAAAATCTTAGGACCACATGCCTTTAAAAGGCCAAATCTGTGCAAAAATGTGGATTCATTGCCATTTTCTGTCAGGTAGTCACACTGTCATGACATTCTGATGGCAAAGGCAAAAAAACTTTCCCTTTTTGAACGGGTTGTTGAACTGCATAAGCAGGGTCTCTCACAGCGCGCCATTGCTGCTGAGGTGGGACACAGTAAGACAGTCATTTGGAATTTCTTAAATGATCCTGAGGGTTATGGAACAAAAAAGTTAAGTGGAAGACCCAAAAAAATTTCACCAGCACTGAGCCGGAGGATCCAATTGGCTGTCCGTCAAGACATTGGACGATCCTCAACGATCCTGGTGCCGACTGCAGCCCCATAACCATCAGACGGCAACTGAGACTGATGGGCTTCAAAAACAAAAAACGCCTTCAAAGGCCTCGTCTCCTTGAATACCACAGAACTGACTGTTTGGACTTTGCAAGAGAGCACCAAACATGGGACATTGAAAGGTGGAAGAAAGTTTATTCTCTGATGAGAAAAAATGTAACCTTGATGGTCCTGATGGTTTCCAACGTTACTGGTATGACAAGCAGATCCCACCTGAGATGTTTTCTACGCACCACAGTGGAGGGGGCGCCATAATGGCCTGGGGTGCTTTTTCCTTCGGTGGAACAATGGAGCTTCAGGAGGTATGGGGCATCAAACGGCCACTGGCTATGTCCAGATGTTGCAGAGAGCATCTCTCATGACTGAGGGCCCTCGTCTGTGTGGTAACGACTGGGTTTTTCAACAGGACAACGCTACAGTACACAATGCCCACAGGACAAGGAGAATAACATCACTCTTTTGGACCATCCTGCATGTTCCCCTGATCTAAATCCAATTGAGAACCTTTGGAGATGGATGGCAAGGGAAGTTTACAAAAATGGACAACAGTTCCAGACAGTAGATGCCCTTCATGCGGCCGTCTTCACCACTTGGAGAAATGTTTCCACTCACCTCATGGAAACACTTGCATCAAGCATGCCGCAACAAATTTTTGAAGTGATCAACAATAACGGAGGAGCTACTCATTACAGAGTTCATGTTTGGAACTTTGATTTCTGTTTTGGGGGGGGGTTATGGGTTTTTTTGGAGGTGTGGTCCTAAACTTTTGATCAGCTGTAAAACAGCCTGTTTAAGCATTGTTTTCAATAAATTGCATGCTCAAAGAAATGTTTTGTCTCACTCCCCTTTCTTCTTGTGGCATGTTGAAGCTCTACTTGGAACCTTGTTAAGATCCAACCATGCAACATACAATTTTTTGCCATTTGTCAAGTGGTCTTAAACTTTTGATTGGGACTATATATGCAAGAGCCATGCATGGAAAGGAAATGTCTTGCAATGCAACTGCTCCTTCCCCAAAACTAGCTGCCTTTAAGTGAATAATTATTTACAGACATTAACTTGCTACTTGACTGTCACTATTTCCAACTGCGTGTAGGTTCAGTTTATAATAAAAAATAATTTGGCAGTGTGTCTCCATCATCTAATCATTGAAAATAAAGCTATGTCTTAAAGGAAACCTTTAATACAACTTTACTGAGACTTAATTTCTGCTGAAACTTTTGAACCAAATATTGTAATATTGTATTACACTAATCACATGAGACTTGATGGTAATTTGTTACTATTACTTAATAGTTCTGTGTTTACATTCACTTGTTGAAGTGGACCCTCCTCAGCAAAGAATGTGACTCAGCTTTGGAGATAAGGCCTTATTACAGTACAATGAGGTTGGACTATCTTTGGACTCTGATTTTACAAAGCTGGGGGTTAGGTAAAATAATTCTAATAGAAAGGGCCTATTTTGTCAGAAAGAAACAAAACAAGAAATTCACAAAGAAGATTGATACTAACCTGTGACAACTAAAAGACTACTTCCTACATTTGTGTTTAATTTACATGCTCCAAACTATCACACCATGTTGCAATCAGATTTCTGGTATTAAGGCTTTTTGATTTTTTTAACTGATTAACTTTAGATACATTTCACTAGAAGTTTAAAACTCGCTTCAACTGACATTTTAGTTTATAGTTGTGAAACTGAGTGTGCTTTCCTTGTAGCGTCACACAAGCAGCTATTGAGACTCAGTTTGGACTGAAAATATTCTTAGACCACTTCATGAAAGCACAAAGTAAGAAATTATTTCGTACCTGGATGGGACATGGGGTTTGATGAGTTTCCAGTGCCATCAATGTTGTAGATAACTACAGCTGAGGCTCCTTCCTGTTGGGCAGCTTGAATCTTATCAGCATGGGTACAGTTACCCCTTTTGATGAGAGCTATCCATGGCGTACGGTTGACAGCAAATGTGGTGTTCGCAGAGCAGGCCAGCGAGTCCGTGGAAGGAAGAGCCACATATCCAGAGGCTGCATTCAGAGGAGAGTCTGACCCATACACACCACACTCACACACACTAGTTGTAGTTTGGTTAGTAGCTGTGTTGAAGTACTGTAGCTCCACAAAAGCACTCCAAAATATAATGTAGGCATTTGAATAAACTGGAAAATGGAAAGCGCATAAAGCTAACCAGACCCATGTCACCTGATGCATTCGCCTTTTGTCCTTTTCCATTTTTCCACAGCCAACAAAAGAATCCTATTGCTCTGTGCCTCACTATGTAGTGTAGTGTTGTTCTCTACCTGCAGTTAACTGTAATAAGATACCAGCCCATGGTAATTCAAGATTGCTTTACGTCAGGTGGAGCTGGCCTTATCATCCTGGACCTTGAACAGTGGTAAGATAGTATTCATTTTAAGGGTTGTGCCCTACCAGTGGAAAGCTATGCCCTCTTAAGAGCAAAACAAATTTTAAAAAAAAGAAATCTAGGCTTGACTGCGTATAAGGGATAGCTTTTCCTCTATAGTAGCCTCTGGCTACACCTTTGATATTATTTTCAGCTTGAACTACCTGGCACATAAAAAATAAGAAAATGTTAGTGTGAAGCTTAACTTGGACAAAAGTTAAATGGTAATGATTGAAGTATCAAACAAAAAGTACACATTCGTGGGAGTGGAATGGTAAAAGCACTTAATATGAAATAAAAGTTTGAAATGTATTACTTTTTGTGAAATTATGTTTCAGAAACAATTTTTACAATGAAAAATAGGTGTTACTACCAGTATGCAGATATTTGGATCTGGTTTCCATTTGGTTAGCATCAGATACAGCAGCACTCAGGTATAAAATTTCGTCAGCCAATAGAAACCTTGTTATCGGAAATGAACCACTAAGGACGTTATGAAAAGAATATGGGGCGTTATAGTCGCTCACTCTACACCTATAAAGTAAATATTGCAATAATTATAATGAAGGTACACAGCCCTATATTTCTCTCCTTACATTGACAAGGTGGGTAGCTGACAAAATAAGTGGTCAGTAACTATATCTACAGTGCAATGAGAAACAGTGCAAGTAAGTAAATGTGATGCAAATGTGATGAGGGGGATGCAAGATTTTGACTGCAGGGGCACCCATTTAATAAGCAACTTTTTTGCCCAATCTACTTATACATCTTAAATTAAAGAGAGGTTAGCACATATGCACCCAAGCGTAGGAGTGATTTTCTTCAAGTAAGCAATTTTTTTATTCTCCTTGTCTCAGCACATGATATACACTTAAAAACAATGGAATAACCACTTGACACATGTTGTGATGACCACATAGTTAACAATATTACAGGCAAATGTTTGTCCAATGGTATAACACATCCACACTTACAAAGGTCCAAACAAAAAGAGACTTACAAGAAGATCAGTAATCACATCTGGGCTGAGAGAAAACAAAACAAAAAATACAAAACAAGTATTGCTATGGTCAATGGATTAGGGCTAATTTTAACAAGGAAATATTGACACAGATGTAGAAATTTCAAATATTGCAAAACTCTAAAGACATTCATAGTAGAAAACCTTTGGGGAGGGGGGAATCTAGATACTTAAATTACAAACTTGACTGCAGGATACGGTTTCAAATAAGACCATTTGCATTTTGTACCCACATATTAAACACTGTATTAAATCTCTTCTAAAAGCCACATCTGACCTTCATGCTGAAACTTATTACCTTGAACTTTCATGAATCTTTGACATTAAATATCAACATAACTTTGTAGATCATTCATAAATTTACTGTCCAAGTCTAATCATGTTTGCCCTTCCTCTTCAGTGATGACCCTTCTGTCCAGGCCACATAAACAAAAAGGGCCAAGACCACATGTACTGCCAGAACTGCCACAATTGCAGCATAGAAATAACTATCGGTGTTAGACATCTGCAGTGTGCCTGGAGAGAGTAAAGGAAAGAAGTATTCATTTTCTGCAAACTGGTGAGGTCAAGATACAACCAAAAGGACAAGAAAGGAAAAGAAAGGAAGGAAAAAAAAAAAAAAAAAAAAAAAAAAAAAAAAAGTGTCTGAGCCATATAAATGGTTCTTACCTTCAAAGACATATGCCTTTGATGCAAAGTATAACCCTATTGGAACAGTAACCATTAGAACAGTAAAAAACAGCAAAGTTTTAAGAGCTGACACCATGGACCCATCATTCCTATAAATAAATAAATAAATAAATAAAAGAAAGAAAAGGCTTTAAAATCACACAGAAATAGGTGAATTTTTAAACTGTATTAAAGCAGTGTTTTCCAACTGGTGCCCTCGGTTCTGCACATTTATTTATAATTTTTTTTTTTTTTTACTGGTCCAACACATCCACTTTTTTAATAAATTAAACAGTTACATTTACAGCATTTAGCAGACGCTCTTATCCAGAGCGACTTCCATGTCCTAATTACAGGGACAGTCCCCCTGGAGCAACTCAGGGTTAAGGGTCTTGCTCAGGGACCCAGTGGTGGTAGTGCTAGAGGTAGGATTCGAACCTGGGACCTCTTGAACCAGAGGTCCGTAGCCAAGTACCCTACTAGACCGCCGCCACCCCGTTAGTTGGATACAGTGTGTTGGAATACTAAGAATGTGAGTTGCAGGACCTCCAGGTCAGCAGCTGGGAAATACTGAAACCACTCTAAATGTGACTTAGAGGGTAAGGCTAAAAGCAAAAAGCCATACAAAAAGAACATTCAAGCAAATCAAACCTTACTCTCAATGAAAGTGAAATTAAGCTTAAGCACATTTATTTATTAATTTACTTATTTAACTAAATGCTCAATGTAAACGGTGTACTTTCACTACGTTGCACAGTCGAACTGTAACGTGATCCCAGGCCAGTTATCCCTACACTGGAGATGGTGGATGTATTCTTCTGTAGGTCGGCACTCATTAAGCACTCGGACATGAATTCGTTGCCACAGCCAAGGATATACATTTCATAAACACATACATAACCGATTCTAAAGTTTTAAAGGTTAAGATGGGGCAGTGATGACCAAAACTAACGACAACAACCTCAACTGTATTCTCCGCAGGCAAACTAATACACTGCCCTTAAGATGAATAACCGTTTTCATTCATTTAAATTGAAAGTTCTGCTATAAATGAAAGATCAATCATCTTAAAATACGGGGTTGCTAAGTAACCACAGACGTTTAAAAACGTAAATAACTCACCCTCTGAAATCTGCTACACCTTCCGACGTTGGGTTCAGAGACATTCTGACAAACCCCTCCATTTGCTTATGAAAGCCTGCTAGGATTTGAAGGTAATTTGAGCCGTTTTAATGTGGCGAGTTATGGTCACATGAGAAAAATGTTCTTCCTCGCCTCGTCGCTTTGCACTGCCACCTAACGGAAGGAGGAACGCTCTGCAGAGACTTACCAGTCTTGAATTACAATGGAAAACGGAATCGAGAGGATTGTTAGGTGACCGCACATATCAAGTAGCCCAAAGAATGCTCCGTATGTTGACAAACGCTGCCAATAGAATGGGAATTAGGCATCTGAGACTAGTACTATCATTATAAGTTTCAACATACTGTGATTTGGGTATGATTCATCAGGATAATCAGTTTTTTGACATCCCCTCATTCACAAAATTACTTTTACATTACTGTGAGTAATATTTTTCATCATTATCCTCTTTTTGGATGGTATTAGCAATATAAATATTATGCAACAACCCCAGACATAGATTATATTATTAAATTAGGTAATGTTTTTGGCACATATAGAACCAAGGCTGAATTAAGTTGCAGACCTAAACCCTGTTACTACCAACTCAACATTCCCAACATGTGTCTGTCTGTCTGTGGAAGTGTAGATTGTCCAATTTTAGCAAACAATCCAATGATTCTCTTGATTTTTTTATTCCATAACTTTATCCATGAATAGCTTTATCATACATTATTCATGATAATACCATTATCATGTGCAGTAAACCTTCCCTTTGCTGGTCTCTGTCTGTCACAGATCACTCTTGCCACTTTTCTCCATCCATTCCATCCTGCCTGCACTTTCTTCTTCACCTCTCTTCCCCATTGCCCTGAAATGCTGACCACAAGTATTTAAAGCCTTTGTTTGCCACCTCTATTCCCTGCATCCTATACTCATTTTTATTCACACTCATACATTATGCCTTAGACTTAGATGAATTATTGACTTTCATTCATCTCCTCTCTAAAGCATTTCTCCACCTCTCCAGGTTCTCCTCAAGCTGCTCCCTTGTTTTGCAACCAATCGCAATGTCATCTGCAAACATCATTGTCCATGGGGACTACTTTTTAATCCTGTCCATCACCATTGCAAACAAAGGGTTCAGCACTGCAACTTAGACATAGACATTCTCTATAATTCTCCATCAACTCCCTCAGAGCAAACATCTGTAGTGAACTTTCTTGGCATGAGACCATATTGCTGCTCACTAATCTTGACCTCTTTTCTTAATCTGGCTTCTACTACTCTTTCCCATTACATGTTGTGGCTAATCAACTTTATCTTTCTATGATTACAACAGCTCTGTAAATCACCCTTATTCTTGAAAACTGGACACTCCCTCTCCACTACTCAAGCATTCTCTCACTTTCCAAGATTGATTTAAACAATCTAATTAGAAACTCCTCTTAAACATCTCCATGCCTCCACAGGTATATCACCTGGATCAACAGCCTTTCCACTCTTCATCCTCTTCATAGGTGCCTGAACTTCCACCTTGCTTTTCTGTGGTACTCCCTGGTTCACTTCACATCTTCTTTCTCTCGCCATCATTTTGTTCATCATCAGCCCCTCCAAATATTGTTTCCATCTGCTCAGCATTCTCTGATCACTTCATCATACTGTGAGTATGTTTCCATTGCTATTCTTTATCTCCCTGCACATCTTACCCAGCTCTGTCCTTCTGTAGGCAATAGGTAAAGGTCCTTTTCTCCCTCTTCAGTATCCAACCTCTCATACAATTCACCATAAATCTTATCTTTAGCCTTTGCCACTTCTTTCTTTGCCCTGTGCTCCATGTATTTGTACTCCTGTTTACTCTCTTCATCTCTCTGACTGATACAGTTTGCGGTGCTCTGCCATGACTGGTCACACCTGGCACCTCGTTAGGACATCAGGTGTGCCTCACTGGCTCAAAATCTGACTTAAATGTGATCATAATATAAGAAATATAATATAAGTTTGGGATAATTTAGAACAGAAGCTTCAACCAACTGGGGAAAACGCGTTGGCTTCCCTCTACTTTCTGCTATGTCATGGATTTTTCTCCTGAGCTTCTGCTGCTGAACTTAGATGAGTTTGCTGTTTTTGTCTGCTCTCATATGAAACTCAGCTATGATGCTTCGTCTTGTCCTTGTGTTTATGAAATCTCCTCTGTGTCTGTGTTAGTAGTTAGCATTAGCCTCTGATGCTAACCCTCCTTGTTAAAAGTTTGGTTTCTAGCTATCCCTTGTAGAACTCCGGTGATCTTGTTCTGGTCTCGTGTTGTTTTTCTCCTCTGCATTTTAGTCCTGGTGTCCCTGTTTTGTTAAAAACTATCCTGCTGTGTGTTTTAGCGATTAGCTATTAGCATTAGCCTCTGATGCTAACCCTCCTTGTTAAATGTTTGGTTTCCAGTTAACCCTTGTAGAACTCCAGTGATCTTGTTGTTGTTTCCTTCCTCTGCATTTTAGTTCTGGTGTCTTCCTCTGTCTCTGCGTTGCTTAAAAACCACCTTGGTGTTTGTTTTAAAGGTTAAGCTTCTTATGCTGATCAGCTCTCTGATGTCTACAGTACTACTGTTGGTTAATGTTAGTGTTTGTTATGGTCCCCTGCTCCTTCCCTCTACCCTTTCCTACTCTTTTCTCCCTAGTGTGTTTGTTAGTTTAATATTGCCCAAGTCTTTGGTGTTTGTATTTTGAAAAAAGATTTGTTTGTTCATATGTCTGGTCTGTCTGAGCTGTTTCTCTCAGCAGACAGGGTAGTCCTACGATCCTGCTCAGGTGTCCCCAGTGCATGTGCACACAACAGAGCACATACGCCCACAGAAGGATCTCACAAACCAGGGTTGCACATAGTGCAGCAGCTAAACAAGTTCCAGGGACAAGTGCATTCAAATTGCCTGTATATAGAGCTCTCTTCGGTGCAGTCCATAGCCTGCTGGCTCAGGCTCTACGGCAGCTTATGCTGTCAGTTGGGTGTGCTTCGGCATTGCCAGTTTCATCCCCTCTTTTGCCCACCGTTCCAACCCCTAATCTCCATCTCCAGCTCCCACTCTTGCTGCTCTACCTCTGGCCATGCCTAGAAGGTACACTGGGGAAGGAGGGGAGTCCTATCTGTTCATCACCCAAGTGGAGAAATATTTTCAGGGAATGTTAGGTAGCTATTCCGTCGACGTGGCTAAGGTTATGTTTGCGTGCTCTCTTGTGACCGAGTGAGCTCTGAAATGGGTTGCCTCCCTCCAGCTGTCTCACTCCCCACTTCTCGAATCCTGGCCTGGGTTCTCCAGGGAGTTCCTCTGAGTCTTTGATGGGTGGGTGATTGAAGAAACCACTTCTGCCTGTCTCCCAACACTGAAACAGGACCAGAGGTCAGCAGATGACTATATATTGGAGTTTTGAACCATTGCGATGGAGAGTCCACTCTACAGTCTCTCTTCCTGGCTTCTTTATCCCTCACCATTCAGAATGAATTGGCATCCAGAGACACAGATCTGGGCCTGGAGCAGCTTTACTCCCTGGTCGGCAAGATGGACGCCAGGCTTAAGCTCAATGAAAATGAGCAAAACGAAAGAAAACCTTTTTCTGTTCTTTTCCCTCAAGAATCTGTCAGCTCCCAGGACCCAGAACCTATGGTGTCACTACTACCTCTCCCCCAACAAACGGGGGGAAACGGGTGCAAGCCGTACTGGACT
Source organism: Hepsetus odoe (assembly GCA_017165825.1). Lineage (NCBI taxonomy): Eukaryota > Metazoa > Chordata > Actinopteri > Characiformes > Hepsetidae > Hepsetus > Hepsetus odoe. Next base: position 11,202,529 of record CM029376.1, read on the forward strand.
GGCTACGCCCAAAAAGATCCTCAAGCAGCTTCAACAGTTCCAGGGTTTTGCAAACCTTTTTTGGCGGTTCATCCATAACTACGCCAAGTTGGCTTGTCCCCTTACTGACCTAACCTGTTTCATGTCAACCCTGTCACTTACCGTTTGTCCCTGCTGCCTTCTTTGAGAATCCATCCAGTCTTGTGCATTATGTTGTGTCTGATATTGTCTTGTGTGTAGCACCAGGGTCCTGGAGGAACGTTATTTCATTTCAGTATGTACTGTGTATATGGCTGAAATGACAATAAAATCCGACTTGACATCCACGTTTCCCTCCTCAGGTTTTACTGTTTGTCTGCTTTCATATGAAACTCAGCTATAATGATCTGTCTTTTTCTTGTGTTTATGAAATCTCCTCTGTGTCTGTGTTAGTGGTTAGCATTAGCCTCTGATGCTAACCCTCCTTATTAAATGTTTGGTAGAACTCCGGTGATCTTGTTCTGGTCTCATGGTGTTTTTCTCCTCTGCATTTTAGTCCTGGTGTCTCTGTGTTTTATTAAAACCTACCCTGCTGTGTGTTTTAGCGGTAAGCTATTAGCATAGCTCCGACACTAACCCTCCTTGTTAAATGTTTGGTTTCTTGTTAAGCCTTGTAGAACTGTCTCTGTGTTTTAATACCTCCTTGGTGTTTGCTTTAACGGTTAAGCTTCCTATGCTGATCAGCTCTCTAATGTCTACTGTACTACTGAGGGTTAATGTTAGTGTTTATGGTCCCCTGCTCCTTCCCTCTACCCATTCCCACTCTTTCTCGTGTGTGTGTGTGTGTGTGTGTGTGTGTGTGTGTGTGTTAGTTTAGGATTGTCCAAGTCTTTGGTGTTTTCATGTTAATAAAACATGAATAAATAAAGATTTATGTTTGTTCATAATCCTGGTCTGTCTGAGCTGTGTTTCTCTCGGTTGTTGGCAGACAGGGTAGTCCTAAAAAAGTCCTCAGGTGTCCTTCTCCTTGTCCCCAGTGCTTGTGCACACAAAAATTGACTGTGGAGAAGTCACCACATAAGTATTTTTAACAAAAATTCTATATCTAAGTTATATCTTGCCAGTTTGTATCTATGTAGCAAACATGCTTCCATACCAGATCGGTCGTGACCCGGTATAACAAAGATGCTGTTAGCCTATAGGGTGCAGGTGGAAATTGGGCTACTGTTGGCCAAAGGAGAAGAGGAGGAAGGCATGTCTTAAGACAGGAGGAGAGAAGGAATTGGAGCAGGCTGGAAAAGGTAGAGAAATAGCTGATATGATGGAGAGAAGGAAGGTTGATTATGTTTGTGTGTGTGCGTGCAATAGACTAGATTGAAGGTTAGTAAGGTCAGGTGTATTAGAGGAAGGTTTCAATTGTTTTACCATGGTGTGAATGGAAGGTGGAATGGGGTAGGTGTTATCCTGAAGGAAGAGTATGTGAAAAGTGTTTTGGAGGTGAAAAGGGTGTCAGAAAGGGTGGTTTGAAGCTGGAAGTTGAAGGTGTAATAATGAATGTTGTTAGTGTTTATGCCCCACAAGTTGGTTGTGAGGTGGAGGGGGGAAAGAAGAATTTTGTAATGGGTTACATTAAGTGATCGAGTTTACCCAGGGGAGAGAGAGTGGTGATTTGATGCAGACTTTAATGGACATGTTGGTGAAGGGAACAGACGTGATGGGTAGGTACGGTGTTAAGGAGAGGAAGGTCAGATGGTTGTAGAGTTTGTGAAAAGGATGGAAATGACCCTTGTTAATACATATTTAAAGAAGTGGAAGGAGCACAGGAGGGTCAGTCTGAAGGAGACTGGAGACTGCAAAGTAGTAACAGGGGAGAGTGTAGCTACACTAGGTCAAGAAGAGATGGCAAGTGAGGGCAGAATCAAAGATCAAGTAGTGGAAGCTCAAGGAGGACTGCAAGGTGAAGGCAGGAATTAACATGGGCACTGGGAGGTGTTGAAGCTACCGGATTGCTGGGAAACTACTGTAGAAGTGGTAACGGACACAGCTAGAAAGGAATTTGGTGTGACATCTGGAAGGAAGAAGGAGACCTGTTGGTGGAACTGAAGTCCAGGAGTGCATACAAAAGAGGAGGCAAGCAAAGAAGTGGGATAGTCAGAGAGATGAAGAAAGCAAATAGTATAAAGAGATTAAGTGCAGGGCGAAGAAAGCAGTGGCATATGCTAAAGATAAGGTGTATGGTGAATTGTATGAGAGATTGGACAGTAAGGATGGTGATAATGATCGATACCGATTGACTAGACAGAGAGACAGAGCTAGACAGAGAGTCACACCAAGTACCATTCTAGCTGTCTGCCTTACCCCTTCTGCAGTAGTTTCCCAGCAATCCAGTAACTCCAACACCTCCCAGTACCTCTGTTAACTCCTGCCTGAATTCCACCTTGCAGTCCTCCTTCTTCAGCTTCCACCACTTGATCCTCAACTCTGCCCTCACTTTCTTACTCTTCTTGACGTCCAAGGTCAAGACCATCATCCTATGCTGTTTAGCTACACTCTCCCCTGTCGCTACTTGGCAGTCTCCAATCTCCTTCAGACTGACCCTCCTGCAAAAGGATATATTCCACCTTTGAGCATCTTCCTCCACTATTATAAGTTACCCTGTGCTCCTCCCTCTTCTTAAAATAAATATTAACTACAGCCATGTCCATCCTTTTTGCAAAATCTACAACCATCTGGCCTTCAGCATTCCTCTCCTTGACAGCGTATCTAACCACCTCCTCATTACCTCTGTCCTTTCACTAACATGACCATTAAATTCTGCACCAATCACCACTTTCTCTCCCCTGGGTACACTCTCTATCACTTCATCTAACTCACTCCAGAATTCTTCTATCACTTCTCACAACCAACTTGTAGTTCATAAGCACTAACTTTTGTTATCACACCTTCAACTTCCAGCTTCAAACTCCTCACCTTCCCTGATAAACTCTTCACCTCCAAAACACTCTCCACATACTCTTCCTTCAGGATAACACCTACCCCATTCCTCCTTCTAGCCACGCCATGGTAAAACTTAAACTTATTTAAATTTAAACCCTCCTCCAATACACCTGGCCTTTCTACCCCTTCCATCTAGTCTCTTGCACACACAAAATGTCAACCTTCCTTCTCTCCATCATATCAGCTAATTCTCTACCTTTACCAGTCATGCTGCCAACATTCAAAGTCCCTACCCTCACTTCCACTCTTCTCCCCTTCTTTCTCTCCTCCTCCTTCAGGACCTGCTTTCCTCCTCTTCTTCTTCTTCTTCTTCTTCTTCTTCTTCTTCTCCTTTGGCCAACAGTAGTCCGATTTCCATCAGCACCCTGCAGGCTAATAGCACTGGTGGCGGTTGTTGTTAACCAGAGCCTCGACCAATCCGGTATGGAATTCTGTATTGTTGTCCGCATATTGATTTGGCAAAGTTTTACACCAGATGTTCTTCCTGACGGAAGCCTCCCCATTTACCCGGGCTTGGGACAGGCACGAAGAAATACACTGGCTTGTGCATCCCTAGTGGCTGGGTTATTTACATGCACACATACAAAATGTAATCTGATTATTAATTATTATAAATGATTAAATAAAAAATTTATACATTTATTTATTTATATAATATATATAAAACCTGTACTGTGGTGCTGTTTGTCCCATTTTTCGACTGATGTGGACCACTGTAACGGTTCTGTGCCAGTAGAGGGTGCCCTGCTCTGATTGTGCACACCTGGGCACTGGGCGCCAGGTATGCCTCATCGGGGGCTGGCGTTATAAGCCCCAATGAATCAGAGCAGGGCACTGGTCATTCTGTGCGCTCACCTTTGTGATTATTCATGTTATGTTTTACACTTATGTTTAGTTTGAGTTATGTGCACGTTATCTGTCATTAAAGTTCAGCATAAAACTCTTGGCTCTGCATTGACGTCCGGCCCACAACACCACATCGTGACAGAAATGACCAGCCCGCCACAAATGGACGTCGCGAGCCGAGAGCTCCATGGGGATGTCCACGAAGAACCACCGGACCTTCCCGGGAGCTGGTGGCTGGGGGGATAGGGGTTGAGCGACGCCTAGGGTGTTTTTGCGGCGTCCGCTCCCTTCCCGGGATTGGCCGAGGTTGTGCCAGTTCCAGCTCCGGCGGCCAGGAGGGCGGAGCTGGCTCCCGCGTCATCCCCTGGAGAAGTGGGGATGCGATGCCGGCTCACTCATCAGCACAAGGTGGGACTTCAAAGACATCCTCTATCTTCACCGCGGAGGAGGCGGCTGCGAGGTCGGCAACACACTCGTCAGTCCAGGTAGGCGGGATGACGGGGCTGTGACCCATGCTAGCCCAGGTCTGTTGTCAGCCTGGGTGGACAGAACCGCCGCGCGGTTACCTACGTTGGCTTAAGCGGACGGGGTTTCGGCGCAGTCGTTCAGATTAACCTGGAAGGGCAGACTGACTGCGTTGTTGTTTACGTTGACCAGGTAAGACGGGGTGTCGGCGAGGGCGTTCAGGCCAGCCTGGGAAGACGGGGGTTCGGCGCCAGGGAATATGGACACCTGGGAAGGCGGTGTTTCGGCGCTGTCGTCACGTCAACCCAGGGAGGCGGGAGATGGGTGCCATCATTCCAAGTTGGAGAGAATGGACTTCTGCGTATGTGCGCCACTGTAACGGTTCTGTGCCAGTAGAGGGTGTCCTGCTCTGATTGTGCACACCTGGGCGCCAGGTATGCCTCATCGGGGGCTGGCGTTATAATCCTCAGTGAATCAGAGCAGGGCGCTTTGTGATTATTTATGTTATGTTTTACACATGTTTAGTACGTTTAGTTTATGTGCAGTTATGTGCATGTTATCTGTCATTAAAGTTCAGCACAAAGCTCTTGGCTCTGCGTTGACGTCCAGCCCACAACACCACATCGTGAAAGCCATAATCTCTGTGCAGCTATATTATACTCCGTTTGTGGTGTGTAGTATCATCTAGTGGTCGAGTGACTGAATTTTTCTGAAGTTCTCTTTTAGGTATGAACAAATACATGGACTATAAAGGCAACACTTTGCTGATGTAATTTTATATACAGTTGCATCTGGAAAGTGTTGACAGCACTCCACTTTTTCCACACTTTGCTCTTACAGCCTTTTTCCAAAATGGATTAAATACTTTTTTTTTTTTTTTTACCTCAACATTCTACACACAATACCCTTTACTGACATGTGAACAAGTGAAAAAAAGATTGCTTGAAACTTTTTGTAAATTTCTTAAAAATAAATAAATAAATAAAATAATAAAACATGTACATAAGTATCCACAGCCTTTGCTCAAAACTTTCTTGAAGCACCTTAGTCTTGGCAAAGCTTGGCACACCTGTTTTTGGCCAGTTTCTCCCATTCCTCTTTACCGAACATGTCAAGCTCCATCAGGTTGGATTGGGACCGTTGGTGCACAGCCATTTTCAGATGTCTCCAGAGATGTTCAATCGGGTTCAAGTCTGGGTTCTGGCTGGGCCACTAAAGGACATTCACAGAGTTGTCCCAAAGCCACTCCTTTTGTTATCTTAGCTGTGTGTTTAGGGTCATTGTCCATGGTGGCAGCTGAACCTTTTGCCCCAGTCTTTGTACATTGCTGCTTTTATCTTTCCCTCAACCCTGACTTGTCTCCCAGTTCCTGCTGCCAAAAGACATTTCCACATCATGCCACCACCATGCTTCACTGTAGGGATGGTATTCCCCAGGTGATGAGCAGTGTCTGGTTTCCTCAAGACATGACACTTGGCTTTCAGGCCAAAGAGTTCAATCTTCATCAGACCAGAGAACTTTGTTTCTCATGGTCTGACAGTACTTCAGGTGCCTTTTACTGAGGAGTGGCCTCCGGCCGGCCATTCTACCATACAGGCATTATTTGTGGAGTGCTGCAGAAATGGTTGTCCTTCTTAATGTGTTCAGCATGTTTTGATTGTTAGCAGTAGCAGTTTAGTGCTGTCAATGAGAAAAGACCAAAATTGCTATGTAATTAGTATTTTTTTAAACTTACCTATGTCTACATGTGACACTTCTGTTACATATTGGAAACCTGGCCAGTATTCAAGTTCTCTTGTGTGATGTGCTCACTGAGATCCTCTGAGGTCCTGGTCACAAGTCCCTGCCTGAAGTGGATAAATTGCCTGACATCTGACATCATATAAAGTTAATTGTACATCATTATCATAGTCTTCATTAGCGTAATACTGGTAACATTAACCTCACTGATAAGTAGGGCTGTACTAAAAGAAAAATGCTTCAGTTGGCTAGCGAGAAGTCTGGAACAATGGATAAAAAGGGACGTGTGTGTGTGTGTGTGTGTGTGTGTGTGTGTGTGTGTGTACATATATATTACATTACATGGTCAAGGGGGAGGTATAGCAGTTATACATAAAAAGTGTTCAGTCAGAGAACAGGGTTAAACTTCTCTTTTAAAACCCTCGATATAACTAACCCAAATACAAAAAAAGACTCCTTTTCACTGATTAACATCTATAGGTCACCAGGACCCTACTCAGTTCCTAAAGGAGTTCAGCGATTTTCTAGTGAGCCTGGCAGTTTATAAAAATAAAGTTATAATTTTTGGAGACTTTGTAGAGAAAGAGCAAGGATCATTGAAATTAGCCTTTATCCTTAATACTATGGGTGTTATCCCGAATTTAATGGGGCCCACTATTTGTCATAATCATACTTTAGATTTAATCCTTACACTAGGTGTATAAATTGACAATATAGCCATTATTCCACAGTTAATAGTGCTCTCAGATCACCATCCCATCACATATGAGATCCACAATAGCTCTAATTTATATACATCACTTCATGATCACGTACAATAACGTCCTCCACAGCCTATGGTTTTATGAAAAATCTTCCAGACTTGTCAACACTTATTAGTTCACCATTTGGTCCAGCTGAGCTGGATAATCTTGCTGAACAGCTAGAGAACACATTTCGTTCCACATTAGACAATGTAGCATTGTTAACATGTAAAAGAATTAGACAAAAAGCTTGCTCCATGGTACAATAACAAAACACATGCTCAAAAGAAACTAGAGCGTAAATCGCGGCTGTCAAAATTAGAATCGTTTCACTCTGCCTGGACTGAGTTTCTTACAATTTAAGAGTTGTTTTAATTTTAATTTTACAATTGCATGCTCTGCCTACCTATCCACATTAATAGTCCAATAAAAATAATCCTAGATTTCTTTTCAACACAATATCTACACCCACAAAGACCCATGTGTAGTAGATGGAAATCTAGACAGATCTAGTAGACATTAAAACTATACATAGCGTGGTTAAAATCAGAATAAATACCTATTAAAATGGTTGGATGAAAAGCATGATGCAAAGAAGTTAATTAATTTATAAAATGTCATCGTTTAAAATAATAGCAAGATGGCAAGGTAACAAACTATGTAAAAGTTATATTTAAAACACAAGTTTGTGACGACAAACAGGGAATTTCTTCAATCTGTAGAGCAGATGTCACTCTGCGAATGTTAAAATGATGTGTGTTTTCGAAGTGTGTTGAAATGTACTGACAATAGTACTAGAAAGTATTTGTTTACTGTTAATATTGAGCAAAATACTGTAGTCAAGTCTCATTGAATTGAGAGATATTTCAACAGAATAATGTAGATATGAGCTCACATGTAAAATACTTTTGTTACTGTTAAAGAAGATAATGTGATTCACTGGACTGTTCAGACGCACATTATGTGTATGGGAACATTTTACAGAATTTCACAGACTGAAAGCAGTTAAATGCAGACTGCAACTAAAATGGGATGGAATGTCAAAAGATAACTACTATGTAATATTGTTGCTTCTATTTTATTTGTTGTTTTTCTACAACAATGATTCTACATAAAGATGCCATAAAGTGAAGTCTGTGTGTGACATCTTTATTGGTTTCCTCCCACACATGCAGGAGCTGAAAGTCAGGTACCTGCAATGTACAATAGCGATAATTTAATGAATTTCTTTAACAATAAGATTGAAATCATTCAGCAAGAAATCCAAAGCCAAATAACAAATACACTATGTCTGCTGCCCAAGACAAATATAGATACAGATCAAAACCTAATACCAGCAGAGAGGTTAGACGACTTTCATCCAGTTCTGCAGACTGACCTCATCTCAGCTATTTTCTCTTCCAGATCTTTTACTTCCATTCTGGATGCAGTTCCTACAGTTCCTTTGAAAGAGGTCACACCAGTGATAATCAGGCCTTTATTAGAAATTGTAAACTCCTCTCTCAACCTGGGCTATGTGCCAAGAGTATTAAAAATAGCAGTTATTAAGCCTCTACTCAAGAAAAGTAATCTTGATCCATTCAAGTTAGCAAATTATCGACCATTTTCTAATTTAACTTTTATATCAAAGATTCTGGAGAAAGCTGTGGCCCAGCAGTTGTGCTCAAATCTACACAAAAGTAGCATCTTCGAGAAATCTTTTAACACACCATAGCACTGAAAGAGCACTAGTTAATCTTTTAATGGCATCTGACAAAGGGTTGGTATCTTTACTAGTCCTCCTCGACCTTAGTGCAGCATTTGACACCATGGATCACAATATCTTACTGCACAAACTAGAAAACCTGGTTGGTATAAGAGGAACAGCCCTTTCCTGGTTTAAATCATATTTGACCAACCATTATCAATTTGTAAACGTAAGTGAAGAAACGTCAGTTTGTACTAAAGTTAGTTATGGAGTACCACAAGGCTCTGTCCTAGGCCCTAGACTCTTCATATTATACATGTTCCCTCTGGGTTCAGTTATCCAGAAACATAGAATCAGCTTCCACTGTTATGCTGATGACACACAATTATATATCTCAGCTAAACCTGAAGACTCAAATTTAAACAAACTCAAATTTAAAAAGATTGAGGATTGTATAGGAGATATAAAAGAGTGTATGTCACTCAATTTTCTTGTGTTAAATTCTGAAAAGACAGAAGTTTTTTTACTAGGTCACAAAATTGCTAGAGACAAACTTTCAGGTTTAATGCTAGATTTTCCTAATTTTACAATTAACCTTAAACACCCAGTCAAAAGCCTGGGTGTCATAACTGACTCAGATCTATCTCTAGATACACACATTGGAAATATTACAAACAAAATGCTTTTCTCCACGTTGGAAACTAAACTTAGAAGTGCACTCACGCAACATGATGCATGATGCAACAATGATACATGTGATACTGATACATGCATTTATCACCTCAAGATTAGATTGTTGTAATGCCCTGCTGTCAGGATGTTCCAGTAAAAGCCTTCATAAACTCCGGTTAGTCCAGAATGCAGCAGCTAGGGTCCTCACTAAATCCAGAAAATTTGATCATGTTAGCCCAATATTATCTAGACTTCACTGGCTTCCTGTGAAATTCCGCATCGACTATAAAAATTTTACTGTTAACTTACAAAGCCCTTAACACCTGAGTATCTCTGCGAGCTTATCTCTAGTTATGAACCTTCACACTCACATAGATTGCAAGGTGCTGGTTTTCTAACAGTTCCCAGAATTTTGAAAATGACAACAGGGGGAAGCATTCAAAGCCCCCCAAAAGTCAGGCTTTTAGTAATTAATTTCCCTGTTAGTTAAGAGGAGATCCAGGGGTTCATGGATACAGAGAATTAGTGTAAACTGGGATGTTGGTGCTGCTGGCCCACCACTCTCATGGTCATAAACTCACGCTCAAAAAACTCAGGGACAAACCTGGCATAGTGAACAGTTTAGGTATTTCCGGAAAGCAAGTCCATCAATCTCCATGAGGGTCTCCTGAATTCCATACCAGCTACTACACAAAGTTGGCAAAACTATCATCTTATTTTTCTCCCGACCTTAACTTCAGAACAGCTATATAAGACTGGCTCTTATGCATGAAGACTGCTGCCACAAAGATTAAAGCTTCCCCACTCAAATAGAGCTACCACCATTCACTCATGAACCTCCATTTACAGTCCCCAATGGACCCTTTTACTTTTACTGTAACTTATGCTTACTGGAAATTATCACTATAAAGGGTTTTTCTCTTTCTTTCTTTCCTTTTTATTTCCGGGGTCGACCAAAGGAGGATGGGTTCCCCTTTTGGGTCTTGGTTTCTCCCAAGGTTTCTTCCTCATGTATGGGGAGTTTTTCCTTGCCTCTGTCGCCTTCGGCTTATCCAACTGGGGCTCGGACCCGGATTCTGAAAAGTTGCTTTGTGACAACAACAGTTGTAAAAAGCGCTATATAAATAAAGTTGACTTGACTTGACATGTGGGTCTGATAGGTTTTTATTTCCTCAGTTCAAGAGTGATGGAGGCATCAGCCTAAGATAAGAGGATAATGAAGTCATGCACCAATTGATTGAATTGAAAAATTAATGCAACTCTGGGTGGAAATAAATGTGACATTGCAAAATGTCACTGAAGCACTTCCTCACTGAACACATGCCATATTCAAAGCTGAAGTTGGTGCAACAATTTATTACTATAGATGCTGCAAGAACTTTCTTTAAATCCTTTAAATTCAATGTGATTTAAAACTGGGGATTGAGAAGCACACTAGAAATAGATACCAGGATCTATTTCCCTGCTGGTCTATTTCACAACTGTTTGACCTGGAGGTTTGCTTAGAATGTCTTGCTGGAAAGTACAGTGATAACCAAGATGCAGTTTCTGAAGTTTCTTCCAGTCCTCTTCATCTTCCTCTTTAACTACAACTACCTGCATGTCCTCTCTTTCTCTTTCTCTTTCCTTTTTCTTAAACCTCCAGTTTGGGCCTTCATATTCTTCTCTTGCCTGGCAGCTCCATCCTCCATCACTCCCAACACAAATCTTGGCATCTTTAACTGTCACCTCCAGCTCTGCCACCTGTATTTTAATCAGCGCCACCGTCTCCAAACCATATAATATGATGTCACACCAAGTACCTTTCTAACTGTCTCCCTTAACACTTCTGCAGTAGTTGCCCAGCAGTCAGGTTACCCTTCACTACCCCACACACATCCACCTTGTAGTTTTTTCCTCAGCTTCCACCATTTGATCTTGGATTCTGCCCCCACCGTCCTCCTCTTCTTAACCTCCAAGGTCATCCTACAGACCACCTCCCTAGGTTGCTCATCTAAGCTCTTTTCTGTCACTACTTTTCCATCTCCAATCTAATTCAGACTGACCCTCAGAATATAATACACCTATGTCCATCTTTCTTTCACTCTGATATATTACCTTGTGTTCCTGATGTGAAAAAATGCTGTAAACAAAGAATGATTTCAGAAATATAAATAATGATTGTTTATTTTTATCAGATTACAAAATGCAAAGTGAGCAAACAAAAGAAAAATCTAAATTAAAAGAAAAATCTAAATCAAATCAATATTTGGTGTTACTACCTTTTTACTACCTTCAAACCAGCATCAATTCTTATGGCCCCCACAGAGCCCTGATCTCAACATCATCGAGTATGTCTGGGATTACATGAAGAGACAGAAGGATGTGAGGAAGCCTACATCCACAGAAGATCTGTGGGTTAGTTCTCCAAGATGTTTGGAACAACCTACCAGCTGAGTTCCTTCAAAAACTGTGTGTAAGTGTACCTAGAAGAACTGATGCTGTGCTTTGAAGGCAACGGGTGGTCACACCAAATATTGATTTGATTTAGATTTCTTTTGTTCATTCACTGCATTTTGTTGACTGATGAAAATAAATGATTAACACTTCCATTTTTGAAAGCATTCTTTGTTTCCATTTTGAAAAGCATTCAGTATTTTTTCCACACCTGCCTAAAACTTTTGCACAGTACTGTATGCCACACTTTTGCTGTTATCTAAATAAACAACTGTGATTGTATTTTTGCTGAGGGGCTCAGACATTTTGACAGGTTGCCTGAAGATTACACAAGGACAGCAGTGTGCAGCGGAGTAGTAGGGCATGACAGAAAGAAATTCCAAAAGGCACAGCAAGGCCTTATATTACCCCTGATACAGTCATGTGCATTTGAAATGTTTTTCATTTATAACAAAACTGTATATAAAACAATTGCAAGTAAAATTTTGAGTTAAATTCATACATTTTAAGTTAAATTAAACCTTAAGTGAAATAAACTAAAAGTAAAAAAGGTTAAAAGTTTTTAATTAAACATTTTCTTAATTAAACTTTCATCATGATTTTTACACATTAATCATAACAATGTGCCATTTGCTGCTAAGGCAGTCATTAACTAGCTTTGATTCGTAACAAAGTTTCTTTGCCACCTAACCTCCAGATGCCTCCCTTCTGCATGAGTTATATAACATTTCCCATAATGTCTCCCTCTGACCTCCTTTTCTTATTACATTGTTTTTAACTGCTGGGTGGGGGAAGGGTTTTTGCACCCTTCAAGTTCCTAAAGCAGTGGTCCATCAAATGACCTCCTTTCAGTTACATAATAACAAGAAACATAACACTTCTGAACTAGGCAAGCTTCTGCTACCATGGGTTTCATGACACATCCATTAAGAACACAGATGAAGCAATGTAGCACTATCAAACAAGAATGGGCTCAGCGCTGATCCTTGATGTAATCAACCTTATATGCCTCCATCACTCCCACTGCAGATCTCACCACTGTCACACTGCCCTTATACATATCCTGAACGACTCTCACATACTTAACTACTCACGTAACACCTGACTTCCTCATACATGGTGTCAAATCCGTTGCTTCTTTTCTCCACTAGAATTCCAATACATGAAACATGATAACTGTAAATTTAATTTCATTTATTTCATGTAGCAATGCATTGACTAAATACTAAACCAAAACACATAACATACATTCAGTTTCATGAACAGACATACACATTTAGAGGCATTTTCGTAACTTGCAAAATAAGACTTCATGGTCACATGAGTCTGAATTCATCAGTGGAAGAACTAATAGATCTTGTCAGAGGTAGGATGACACTCTGTGTGAGTGGTTAGATCTAAATGGAATTTTTGGAGCCAAGTGTGTTTTTTTCTTTCTTTTTTTGCATGAGGTTTATATATTTTGAATACAATTTGGAAGCAAAGCTAATTGTAGAAAAATCTAAATGCATCTGTTTTAAACTTATTTATTGTTTGCTGAAAATCTGTTCATATAAATATTATGTCATGCCACATTGCGCACACAAAGTTCTTTTCATTGTACTACTAAGCAACAAAAATGGAATGGTTAAATTAAGTTTTTAAGTCTGCATATGTCTCCATTTTGACAGGGTATTCTCAAAATCGCTGCTTTAATACAGAATTATTTAGAAACTCATTGTTAACAGTTTCATATAAGATTTCCCCTTTTCATCTTTAAGCAAGGAAAAAAAGCAACACATCAGTGACCAATCCCATCAGCATTTTGCATAGTATGCACAGGTCATGTGTGTTATTTCTAAGACAAATTACTCGCTAAAAAGTGATTTTGCAGTTCCCTTATCAAGAAGTATACATATTAAGAACTCAAATAAATACAGTACCATCACTTAAGTTTACCTAAGGCCCTACCACACTATGAAAAGATGCCAATTCAGTTCATTTCTGAATCCTTTTAGCTTACTCTGCAAATATGTAGTAGTTCTGTTTTTTTTCTTTTGCTCAAAATAGTATATTTATACATTTCAAATCATGACTATGAGAGTTCAACATATAATCATTGCCTTAACTTAAACCATGAGTAAAAATCACACATAAATAATAATAAAAACACAATTTTGAACAAAAATGAAATGGATAAACACAGGTGTCCTGAAATGCATATGCTAGGATCAACAAATCTTTAGTTGATACGGTAACTGATCTAAAGCCCATTTTCCCCCAATGTATATAGAAGACTTAATATAATTTGAATGCAAAATGGCTACAAGGCAGATGCCTATAAAAAGAGGCACAGAGGCAGGAGGAGAGTCAACGAGAACGATTGCGTGCCATTAGGAGAAGCACTCTGCGAATGCCAGTTAGCCGATCTTTAAGAGAAGTGAGCGCCAGGAAGGGAAGTTGTGCTCGGCCTTCAAGTGGAAGTACTGCAAGCAGCCACCAGCACCATGATGGCCCATTTGGACTTGCCTGTATAAGACAAAAGAATAACTATTAACACTACAGTACAGAAATTTAACTTCAGACATTTAGACATTTAACTTCATAATCACAGAGATAAATAAGAGGAAAAAATCTGTTGAGTGTAGCATACCTATTACGAATTTAAATTGTACATTTGAAATGGCCTCTAAGCACATAGCAGTTAAATGCACACACTAATATATCTACTTTTCACTTTTAATATGGTTAGATGACAAGCAAAATCAAAATGTAACAAATAGACATAATGCATTATTATACATTTCCTTTTACTGAAATGTTTCCCAGGGCATTTCTCTAACTACTGAAAGATAAATAAATTGGGAATAAATGCTTAAGCCCAGACTGTAAAACTTATCCATGCACATTTATTGTTATAAAATCAGAGCAAAGCTAGGCTATATGGGTTGGAGTGGGAACAACACTCAGAGGAGCAGTTAAAGGTGCAGAGATTTGTGCTGGGAGTAACAAGATGGACAGGATTGGGAACAAATATATTAGAGGTACAGCTAACATCTGATGCTAGGACCCAAGGTTTACAAACAACATTGCTCAGAGCATCATACTGCCACTGCTGGCGTTCTCATGGTCATCCTGGTGCCACCTTTTCACCAAGTTAGCTTCAGATTGTCACCCAGATGATTAAAAATAAAATGTGGCCTCCAGCAGCAGCATGGCTCTGATGAGTATACAGCTCATAGTCAGATACAAATCAAGCTGCACAGCTAGTCTGACACCTCTTGATCATAGCCAGCATTCATTCTTTGGCTGATGATTGTTCTTCCTAGACAGTTATTTTCTCAGGCAGAAACACCTCACAAGACCTCTCCTTTAGGAGACGCTCTGACCCATTCCAGCTTAAGAATCTGGGCATTGCCAGAGTCATTCAGATGTATATGCTTGCCATTTTTCTTCAAGAACTGCTTGCTGCCTAATTTACACCACCACCTTGACTAGTTGTTAATTTAAATAAAGAAATAATTATACATTCATGTGAACCAAAACATTTTAAAACATTTATTTATTTTACATCCATTCCACTACATCCCTTTTTTTTGGATAAAAATTATACAGGATTCAGCACAATTTAATGAAACACAGACTGCCTATAATCTTTTGAAGTTACCTTAATAATTCAGTTTCATAGTTTATACTGATAATGAAAAAAATACTTTCTTTGATTTAATGTGATTCCACCATGAGTATTGTTACTTCTTAAGGCCAGGTAGCTATGTTAAGTCACAATTTAAGTGTTACCTGTGGATCAGGGTCCTTCGCTGGCATAGGACCAAAGTGGCCCTCTATCCGTTCCTTTTGTTCTGTTTTGAGAGAACTGACCCAAACTAAAGCTTGGTCATAGACAGCATCATGGAGATTTTGCAATTCTGCTTCAGCTTCCCCATTAACCTATAAAGAAAAGAAAGTATAAATAACAGAAATTAATAATAAATGTTCGGGGGGGGGGGGGGGAGTACTAATAGTTATTGTATTAATGGTTACTGCATTAACAGTTATTGGCATCTGTAGCCAACAGTAGGCCAACAGTAGCCCAATTTCCAACAGCACCCTGTAGGCCAACAGCACTGGCGGTGGTCGTTGTTAACCCTGGCCTCGACTGATCCGGTATGGAAATCTGTTTCGTTGTCTGCAAATTGATTTGGCAAAAGTTTTACTCCGGATGCCCTTCCTGATGTAACCTTCCTCATTTATCCAGGCTTAGGACTAGCACGAAGAAATTCACTGGCTTGTGCATCCCTAGTGGCTGGGTTCACTGAATTCAGAAACACTCAAGTTTAAACAGTTGATCTCTGGTGACTACACTTCACCATATTGTGACAGAAAAAATCAATAGCTTGCATTTTAAAGCATTCGTTTTAATCCTTCTTGTGGATGAGCTTGGTAACATGATGCTGGAGCTCGCCATTTCAAAAGTTGGCCACCCTGCTCATTTTTTTTCCAGATGCCTAGGTATTGCTATTGGAAAGATACATGCATCTGAAAATGGCCAACCAAGCACTTTGTGAATGTAAAGCATTATATAAAATGTAATTCCATTTCAAGCCAGTGTACCTCTTAAACTATGAGCTAGACGAGTTTTTTTTTTTTTTTTAAATATTAAGCCAGGAGCAACATAATACCACAAAATCAGATGGTCAGGGGTAGGTGATATCAAATATTTGATCTGAGCCAGAATGACTCTACTTGCTAGGACTCTGCCATGCTAGAAATGTGTGTTATCTAATTTAGATTAATCCATTTTAGACAATATACTTTACTTTGATATCTTCCAAGTATTCAATGTCTGCAGTATTGTATCCATCTCTCTGGCTGTGTTGGATTACTTTGAACCTCCTCCTCCCAATGGTGTCAACGATAGAGCGCCCATCAGTAAAGATCTCCACATTTCTGATCTCAAGCATGCAGCCATAATCAGCAAACCTGGACAAAAATGCCATAATTTCATGAAGAAATGTAGTTGATTAAACACCTTTGTGAAATAATTCTTTTTGATATTCTTAGTGTTTACCCTTTGTTGGGATCACTGAGGCACATTCCAAATAGTTTTGTACCCGTTTCCATGCATCTCCGAATCATAAGACGATAGCAGGGCTCAAAGATGTGCAATGGGCAAGGGACCGTGGGGAAGGCCATAGTGCAAACAAATATAGGCACGTTCTTGTTTAAACTGTAATAGAATTTGTTTGGCATGTTTAGTACTTAATGTCACAACTATATAAAAGTAATATAAAAATATATAAAGTAATATAAAAGCAAGTAGTGTCTAAAACAAAGACATGTTAATCCCAATATTTCTGTGGAAAAATAATATCATGGACTCTCCTAAATATTTCTTAATTTCTATTTAAAATAGCCTGACAGAGAAATAAGTAGCAAGTCAAATCCTTACTTGGAAAGTTCTGCAATTTCCTCTTCATTAAGTTTCTGTCTGTCTACAAGCTCTGCAGGGAAGTACTTGCATATGATGTTCTCCATCAGAATAGTCTTAGAATACTGTCTTTGTGCCAAGTACTATAAGAGAAAATGAGAGCCTAATAATAATGGAGGACTTAGGTTACTGATAATTTACAACATTTCTTCAGACTTTGCATAGTTCATACATATCCCTTAAATCTTCATAAACAATTACATTTTGAAGCTTACTTCTGAAAGATCTTCCTTGCATAGAGGACATGTAGGATTATGGTCCAAACATCGCTCCAGACATTTCAGGCAGAAAGTATGGCCACATGGTCCAGTCACTGGTTCATAGAAGAGTCTATGGTGCACATTATAAAAGGTAACAGTATCAAAATTTAAAATGGGAAAAAATGTGATTTTTATATTTTATATATTTTTATACGTTGATATGTGACATGCATGAGAAATCAACTTTAGTTAGACTCTTGTTAATTTACACAGGAAACCTATTTCACTTCAAAAGTCATGTCTAAAGTGTGCTTAGAAATATTAATAGAGCCTAAATCAATTTTGAAAAAAATTGATATATTTAATAGCTCCCATGCATGTAACATGAAGCAGTATTAAGTTCTCAGCAATTAAATACCTCATGCAGAGTGAACACTCCAGATCGGATGGGTCAATCAGGCCAGTAAACGCACTACAACATTTTTTCTGCTCATCTACAGGAAACAAGAAAAATCAATAGCCATCAGCTATATAACATCCAATAATATTTAGTATTAGACATACATTACAGTGTCTTCTACTTATATATTTTTTAATATACTGTTACATATGGGGCAGCGGTGGCCTAGTGGTTAGGGAGTTGGCCCCCCCATCGGAAGATTGTGTTCGATTGCCTCACGTAGGTTTCCCTGAGGTACCCCTGAGCAAGGTACCGTCCCCGTCACTGCTCCCCGGGCGCTTTCAATAGCTGCCCACTGCTGCACGGTGTTTGTGTGCATGGGTTAAAAGCAGAGGTCCAATTTCGTTGCGGTTCACGTGTGCTGTGACCTCGCAATGACAAGGGTTGTCACTTTCATATAGTGAAGTGACAATGTGATTGTGAGCACACAGCACAGCACACAGTGAACCACAACGAATCGCATCCTCTGCATTTAACCCATATACATTCACAGTTACCTCAAACAAATTCCTCAGGGTAAAGTACTGGTCCGGGATTCTAACCCATGACCTTCCGATACTGTGACCTAGTTCTTAAACACTAGGCCACTGCTGCCCCATATAACAATGTTTTTAGTTTTTTCTGGGATCTCAGTCCAAATCATCAGTGACCACTTAAAGGATGACTGTCCAAGTAGCCTAACTGATAAATTAAGCATGATTATACATGGCTCTACATTTGAAAATTACATTTTTGTCTGGAAGGTCTACAAAAGTAACTAATCAATACAGATTTATATCACCACAAAGATATCAAAAACATCTTTTGATTTCTGCAACTAACATATGATATACAAGTGGGTGGAATCACTCGAGTTGCCGTGATGAAAAAATAATAGTAAAAAAAAATTTTTTTACTTTTTTTTTTTTTAAAGCATTGTTAACTAGCCAAAAAAAAGGAAAAGAAATTAATAATTTCAGCTTCCTTTATGTTGATATCCACATAAAATGCAAAGTTAATAAAAATAAATCATGATAAAATACTTCATATTATGTTCAGATAATAACGCTTCACATCTATCACCTGTGCATAGCCTTTTAAACCCAAAATATTGCATCCTATCATACTGTATCGATTTCCACATCTCAGTCATTTGTCAGAGTCTAACCTTGTTTAAAATGCTTGCAGGTGGCACCAGCACTTGTTGTTGAGATACCCGTCTCACTGTGTTTACGCTTGAGGAAGATGCTCTGATTATTGATACAGGCAGATCCCTCAGTTTGCCATTTGCTCTTGCAGCATGCTTTTCTTTCATTCAGATCTTCAATAATAGTAGCCAATGCAGCTCTTGAACTACCAGTCAGTGCAGCACTGCTGTTGTAATCCTGAAAAAAAAGAACACAGCACACTTCTGTTCTTCCTTTATTATTTTTTTGACATTGGAGCAACACCAATTTCACATAATTATGCAATGTGCAGATTTTGACTTTGTAGAAAAAAAAAAAAAGGAGGACAATTCTTATGTTACGCATCAAAGCTTCACTAACACCTTTGCAATATTGGGTTTTACATTCACAATATTACAATCACAAAATTAAGTGCAGCTTTATTAATGTGCAGCTTTAAAAAAGCAAGGTTTACTTTACACCCACTGTTATCTTACAAAATATTTATAACTTTTTCTTACCTTGCATGCCACTGAAGTAAAGACATCTTTTACCCTTGTCCTCGAAGACAGTAAGTGTGTATCATCAAGAATTTTCTTTTGCACATGATCTCTAACCGGTTTAAGGAGATCACACAGTAACTTTGAATACAAAAATAAAAAGAGTTATAAAAAGTTAAAGCTGTCTAAATAGTTTGTTTTTTTTAGAATAGCATCAACCAAAACATTAAAATTAACTTCTACTTACTTTTTGTGCCTCTGTTTTAGCAAGCTTGCTTTCAGGATCCAAAGAGATGGAGATAAGATACTCTGTTAAAGCCTCCTCAGGTTTCCCCAGTGCAGTGAGAGCCTGTGCTTTTCTTATGTGTCCCTAAATAACAAGTTAAGAATAAGAAAGATTAGTATGAGAAAAGCAAATAAAATATTGGTACCCACTGAGAAACTGGTTTTGCAGCACAACACTTTGAGCTATTGACCTCACATAATTTTGGGACTTTATATTTATTTATTTTTTTTTTTTGCAGAATGTGGTTTGCTATTATAAACTGCCTAATGCATGTATCCTAATTTGACTTACAATCAGTTGCAATAATCAGTTCAGAAAATGCTGAAAGGGGCATTAGTCTCTGTTCCTATATGGAATGCTGCTGCACCATCTTAGAATGGAAGCAACTTGGTAAAAGTACATTTATCAGAAGTTCTGATAAACAGTTTTTAAATTAAGATTTTTTTTCAAATTCACTCTTAAATTGGAATCAATTTGAGGGCCTTTATTTATATTTGTACAGGAAGAGATGCACTTGCACTATGTTTTTGTAGTTATTTACATACTGTGCTTTGCAGTCTCTTTACAAAGATGAATTTCCCCAAAAGGATGATACAATGTGATAGTTTGCAAATGGTCAATATGAAGAGGTTTCTACACACACACAAAAGTTTCTAATTCTGCTAGTAGATGAAGACTGCAAGTAAGCGGGGATATCAGCAAACCTGAATTCAGAAATATTTTAGGATCTTATGAAAATAAATGCTGAGTTATTTTGGGTGCTTCTTAGATTCTAGCCAATAAAATAATCCACAAATGCTAAATCAGCTAGACCTTGAGAGTATTTACACATACCAGCAAGACATCTTCAGCACTGGTAAGCATGAACTAGAAATGATCACTCTGTATATATAAACAAATAAATATAAATAAATGCAAGATGGAAAAGTGAAAGTGAACAGCAGAAATGTAATTTTCTGACCTTTGCCCAAAGTGGTTTCAATTTACAAGCCATGTCAGCATCAGTGAGTGCATCCTCAAATCTCTTCAGACTGGAGTTTACCTGTGAACGGTTGCTGTACAGCATGTGGTCCTTGGGAGCTACAAACAATGTTAGCATTAATGGGAATATAGGACATAAGTACATAAGGAGCTATGCTGAATATTTAAATGACAACACACAAGGCTTTATTACCCAGTTAATCTTACATTGCATTGTCACAGCAGTTGTAGAAAGTCATTATTCTTTTCACTCTCTTAATTGGAGGTTATTGCTGGTATCGTTTTCTGTTTCACTAAGAGACATTTACTTTGAATGCAACACCATGCATTCAAAGTATTTAGGTATGCCTGATTCACTTCAATCTACCTTAAATGGGGTTTGAAATGAATGAAAAGAAATTTAATTACTACAAAGACAACTTAGAGTCGGAATTATACCCTCGTCATGACTGTGGGAACAGTTAGCAGGTTGGTAATGCTGCAGTTAGACATAAGTAGCGCGCTGACCCTGTTACGTTAGGGCATTCTGTTTCAGAGGATTTCTCTAAAACCCAGCGTCAGTGACTTTTGACCTATATATCCCGGCTCCCCCACTTTCGTTGTTATACAAGAGGGAAGCGGCGCAAGCTTATGCAATTGCTGGTCTTCTAGCCTAGATTGCATTATATTAAACTTCCACCCCCCATTTCCCTGCTCTTTGAAACCGGCTACGTAATCGCATATCGTCATCATATGCTTATGAAAGCTGGTCTTATGATGACGTGCCCACATTCCTGACAGGGTCGTTCTGTTTTGTGACACTTTTTAACGTTTTACACAGCTTTCACTGCAGCAATGTCCAGCATAGAAGTGTCTATTTACATTGTCCTACGCCCGGCAAGCCAGTAATTTACCCCGTTTAACGTGTGGACGTACCTATGCATATTGCTTCGTTGTATTTTCCTAAGGCAGCCTCCAGTCTTCTCCCCGCGTAAAGTCCGTTCCCTTCTCGCCTCAGTCTGAATGCGTTCAGCTGAGACGGAAACCACTTGCATAGCAGGTTGCTGAGAACCACGTTCACTTTATACTCATGCACCCCCGCCCCTTTTGCATTCGCCCCGCAGCTTTTGCAATAAGTCACTTTCTTTTCCTTTTGCAGGCACTTTCTGCAAAAGCTGTTTCCGCACAGCAGCGTAACTGGCTCGCAGAGGAATCCAAAACAAATCCCACAGGCGAAAGTGTTGTCGTCCAAGCCACGTTCCGACCCGGGCTCCGCGGCGGAGAGTTGGTCACACCGGCCGGCGACTCTGTCCATGCTTCGCCAAGGACCGGAGAGGCACTGGAGGAGGTTCTTCAGCTGCCCGGGGCGGAGGATGTCGAGCTCAGACGCTTTCTGAAACACCTGGATCGCCTCGCTCAGCTTGCCGTCCAGAGCCAACGCGTCTGCTCTCTTCACCAGTAGGTCCTGTTGCACGACCGGGTCGCTGAAGTGTAAGAGCTGGCATTTGTATAGGTCCGCCGCCAGTTCGAAGTTTCTCGCGTGGAATGCTTCGGCCGCGAGCTCCAGCATGCCATCAACGCTGTCCGTTCCCATGGCAGCCCACGTGGGTTTATTTAGGTTCTTCCTCTAAGATATTCTTCCCTCTTTGGAGCGGGCTAGCCCTGAACACACTCCCATGATCTCCTCGCACTTCCCTCACAGCTAGCGTTGCAAATAATTCCATAGTTCAGCGATAACCGATGCAAAAGAGAAAAAATCGTTACATAAAAGAGTCATCACGTGGCAGGGAGCGGCTATTGCTATTGGACGGGTTAGTAAAACTGTTACAAAACAACTCAATTGTAACACGGGCGCGTCTGGGTGGCATTAATTCGGTCTGTACGATGTGGCCGCCTGATAGCGAACACCACAGAATTTATACCAGCCTACATTTATCCCTTGTCTGTTCGAACAACAGCACTACGTAATGAGATTGATATGTTTAAATCGGCCACGAATTCAGTCTCTGAACACGTTTACTACCGTTCTGAAGTTGTTGAAACGTGAAATCTCGCATGCATTGATCTTGCTTTGTCTGGGACCGCTTCAGCGCTTACTCAACACTCTGCTAGCTCGGGGATTACATAAACAGCCGGGCGAGATGTAGGTCGGCAGGCATCAAATGAACTCAATCCCAGTGTCAGACAGGTTTCTATAATGGGACCAGGCCAACCTTCCTGAAAACTTTTTGGATTCGGAAACTGGGACACAATCTGCTGCCCAGCTAGCCAATCTAGATGTACAATGAGAAAGAGCAAGCACACATTAGGCTTAACTATGGATTTTCCTTAGCAGGGATTCCTTTCATTACTACTACAGTTGCTCTTTGTATTACAACACTCCTATCATGTGTCCATACTCACTGGCTATTATCGGGTACACTTAATAGATTTGCACTTTACAACTACACAATTATTAAACTTTAACTCACCTGTTGCCATAACCAGTTTGTTGGCTACCCTTCAGCCTGTCCATTGACGGATTGTAGGTTGATTGTAGTAAATCCCTTCCCCAGGTAGTATTCACCTTTAACCTATATATTTTTGACTGCATCTCTATTTTTCTATGTTCTCTTCTGAGTAACACTTTCTTTGCACAAAAACACCCAAACAAGGTCATAGTCTTAGATTAGGTGTCTCCACCGGAGGCCTTGGAGCTCCCGGAGACAGATAAAAAGGCACACTCTGAACTGTGCAAGTTAGAGAGAGAAAGGATTCAACATAGAGAGGAACACTGACCAGTCCTTTGACATCTTGCAAGAACTCTGTTACTCTTCTGTTAATAAACTTGGATATAGCTTAAAACCTCTTCGCCTCATCACTGACTCCTCGAACCTCGGTTCTCAATCGGAGAATCCAACAGTTGGCGTCACGAACAGAAATTGACTTGAGGAACAGACGGGAAAAAAGCAACACGGTTGACCAAGAGTCAGGCAGGAACAGAAGTGCTGACACTTTGACAGAGGTTAGGCCTCCTACTGTCTTAATCTGCTGCTGGGTTGAGGATAACTGCTGTGTGTAAAAAGCATACTCCCTCCTCTGCAAGCTCAATCTAGAAAGGAGTCTGTGGTGAAGATTCGAAGATTCAAACAATTTTGTAATAAGTAACGTAATATTTGTGAATCTGTCATAAAGTGGGGAAAGAAAAAATCAACAAATACTGATGTGGTGGTGCCGGACGTTGATGAGGATCACATGATCAGTAATCTCAATGTGTATATAAAAGGCTCATTGAACCTGAAAGAGATTGAACAGAAAATTGTGGAAAAGTATGCGGTTAATGCTGATGTCAGAGGTATCTGGTCTTTGGATGTGATTCGTAAGGCTTGGGGTAAAACTCAGCTTATGAAGAAGAGTGAGAAGAAGTTGAAATGGGCACTTGTGCTGGGTCAGCTCAGACGCAGGAGTGAGATGATGCGAAAAACTGAAGCTGATAGAGAGTCAAAGGCCATTCAGTCCAGATTCACTGGTTTGGTTGAAGAAATACGGAGAAAGAACACTGAGGTTCTGAGAAAGGACGCTGAGGTCCAACTAAAGGACGCTGAGGTCCGACAAAAGGACGCTGAGGTCCAACTACAGAACGCTGAGGTTCTGAAAAAAGATGCAGAGATAAACAGATTAGTGGGGAAGTTGGAAAGAGTAGAAGCGGAAAGAGATGCGTTGCTATCGGGTGCAAACAGAGCAAATGCCGAGCAGCCTGGTGTGCAGGAACGACCCCAGGGGGGCGGAGCATCTTTCTTCCCGCCTCTCAATGATGGTTGTGCCCCGAAGCTCAGGTGCCCTCCTTTAATGCCTGTGATGCCCGCTCACCCTCCCCCCGTCCCTCAGCCTCTATCAGCAAACAAACTGTATCCTGATCTCAAAGCATTGGAGAGGGAACAGCGGGGTTTGTTGGAGGAAGAGAAAGTTACAGGGAGAGATGAGAGTGAGGAACAGGGCTCATCAACCAGTGCATCATCCAACAATGCGCCACTGAAACACACTTCGTGTGGAAAACCTTCTGCAAAGAAAAAACGTGGAAACATTCGCAGAGCGAATGAAAGCAAGAGTGAAAGCGAAAGTGACACTGATCATGTCCCTGCCCGCCTTGCTCCCATTAGGGAAAGAAGAGGTAAGGTTAAGGAAGAGGATGGTGATATAACCTACAAAACTTTGGTGTCCCATGTTCCAGCGGAACCTGAAAAAATTGACAAATGGTCTAAGGAAACTCCTCATCCCAAGGATGGATCAAGAAAGACCTGGAGAGAATTGTGCCGTCTAAGAGATATTTATCGGCTTCATCCAGAAGATGCACTTCAGATCCTATCTGCAATGGTTTCTCGCTCACGGGTGGAGAAACTGACAGAAAGACTCCACCTGGCTTTGGGTGATGATAAACAAAATCTGAAAGAGGGATGGGAGGCCATAAAAGAATGGCTTGATGAGTTAAATCCAGAATGAACAAATTGGTCTCAGATTACTGCTTGCCAACAGAAGCCAAAAGAAAGCGTTTACGAATATGCTGAGCGTTTCAAACAAGCTTGGCTTGATTATTCTGGGTTTCCTAACATCACAGAAGACAATTATGACCAGGCAAATAGCACCCCGTTAAAGACAACCTTTGTTGACGGACTAAACGTAGAATTGTCCAGGCTCTTGAAAGTCACGTACCCAGGTTGTGAGAAGGACGCAGGAAGAAGTATCTCACAAATTGTTGAGACAGCTGGAAGCATGGAAGCCGACCTCGCAGTGAAAGTCCGAATGGCTCAATTGGCCAGAAAATCCAACAAAGCTCATAAGAAGACAACACCCTGCTTCATATGTGGAAAAAAAGGGCATTGGGCAAAACAGTGTTGGTTTCGGAAGAATCCGAATCAAGCGAATGACAAACCACAAGGTGATCATGGCAATGGCAACGAATCAAAAAGCAGTGACGACACTGGAGAGAGTAATCTAATTGATCAAATGGAGAGATTCCGCAAACTGACCCCGAGTCAGCGATGGCAGCTCCTAACAGCAGCAGGAACTCCAGTGAAAAATGGAGAACTTGTGGAAGAACTGTTACACGCGGTTCAACTCCCAAAAGAAGTGTCAATCATGAAGTGCAAAGCACACACCATAACCGACGCAATGGAAAATAGAAGAAATGCTCTTGCTGATGAGGCTGCAAAAATTGCTGCAGAGAAAGGTGAAAAAGGTGGAAAGGCCGAAGCAAGTGTCAGAGCACTCCACAAACACATGGAAGACATCAAAGACATGCAACACAACAGCCCAGCTGAAGAACGATGGACTTGGATGGAAAAGGGCGCAAAACTTCATCAAGACGATGTTTGGAGATTTGGAGATTCACAGAGAACAGTGGCTCCAGCATCACTAGTTCCATATCTCACACAGCAAATCCATTCTGTTGGACACATTGGTCTCGAAAAAATGATTCATCGGTTCAACCAACACTGGTGGAGTCCTCAGTTTCGTGCTCAGGCACAACAAGTTGTTGGTCGATGCATGACCTGTCAGAAAAACACAGGACCCGGAACTCCAATCCCAACGTTGACGGTTCCTGCACCGCCAGGACCCTTTCTGCATCTGCAAGTTGATTACATCACCTTACCAATAAGTCATGGATATTCAGACGGGTTGGTCATTGTGGACAAGTTTTCAAGATGGGTGGAAGCATCACCATGCCGAAAAGCAACGGCTGCCCACACAGCGAAAACCTTAGTGAAGGATTTCATACCAAGATGGGGCCTGCCCTGTCGCATCGACTCAGATCAAAGGACACATTTCACAGGTGCAGTTTGCCAAGAAATTTGTCGAATGATGGGCATCGGATATGCCATTGCCCTCATCATCCTCCTGAAGACTTTGTTCCTGATATAGAGGAATGCTCTAAGGTGAAGTGCTAGTAACCTCTCCCTTAGTAGCCTCCACTGCTGGGCAACGAAGTGGATAAAACTTCAACCAGCCAGAAGACAGTGAACCCATTCACATACACGCACACGCACACGCACACACACACTTACTTGGAAAAAAAATAGAGAAAAACACATAAATACACAGCTCTGTATGTGTATGAAGAAAACCATGATGTTTAACCTTCTCTTGTGTTTGTGTTTACAGGTTGCCCTCGTGGTTGGTCACGATGACAGTTTAAGGGGAAACACCTTTATAGCCGCAGCACATGGTTCTGCAAAAGTGTTTAACAAGTCAGATTGTTGGATCTGTGGCCAAATTCCACATGGTGCGGAAATATTCCCACAAATTGCAGTTCCCCTCGCCATCACTGATCACAACGGCACCTGCCTTTTCTGAAACGTGAGGATTTGGGTAATGAGACAGTCGTAACTGCTAATCACCACGTAAGACCAATAACTAAACCAGATACACCCATAAAGTTAGTGTACACACCCAAGGGAAATCTATGTTGGAGTAATAATGGTTCTGGGCCTTATTTAGGTACTAGTGTATGTCATTTGACCATCACACCTGATGTACCGTTGGTCATAGTACATCTGAACGATCATTCTGTACGGTTTACCTTGATTTTCAAAACTGCATATTTTTCAGATGACGCTCCCTCTGTGTACGGGACCGTGTACATTTGTGGTAACATAGCTTACAGTTATCTGCCTGAACGATGGTCAGGTACATGTTATACAGCTTACATCATACCAGCTTTTAGACTAAATCATTTACAAAAACGGGATTTATTTCATTCTCATGAACTTGAAGCACAACCTGCTAAAAGATTCTTTTCAGCTCTTTTTCCTAATCATGGAACGACAGTAGCTTTAGATGAAATTAGAGAAGTAGTGAGAGTAATGGAAGATGTTAATAATGATACAACATGTGCTTTAGATCAAAATTATTTATGAACTAACTGACATGAGACACAAGACTCCACAGAACAGGTTGGCTCTTGACGTCTTGCTGCTGAAAAAGGTGGAACTTGTGCTGTTAAAAATTATGCACACCGCCTCTACAGCTTCAGCGGACCTCTTCGGATGGTTCACCAGAACGTTTGGGGTTCTGACCACTCATATTCAAGGTTTGGTTGTACTCATGTGGTCGATTACTCTGATTCTCCTGATAATCAAGATTGTTTTATGTTTTGTTTCCAGGACATGTAAGACTGTACATGTCAATGTAGTCTCTCTGTCTCCAGATGTAGAAACAATGAATCATTACTTTTAGTGATACATGATGATGATGGTATGATTATGGTTCAATCATTAATCACAGTTTGATTTTGGTCTTTGTTTTAATTCAATTCAATTCAATTAATGTTCATTTAATGATTTAATGTTGATTTAATGTTGATTCAATGGGTGTACATAGAATCACAGGGGGGAGTGACGGATTGTAGGTTGATTGTAGTAAATCCCTTCCCCAGGTAGTATTCACCTTTAACCTATATATTTTTGACTGCATCTCTATTTTTCTATGTTCTCTTCTGAGTAACAATTTCTTTGCACAAAAACACCCAAACAAGGTCATAGTCTTAGATTAGGTGTCTCCACCGGAGGCCTTGGAGCTCCCGGAGACAGATAAAAAGGCACTCTGAACTGTGCAAGTTAGAGAGAGAAAGGATTCAACATAGAGAGGAACACTGACCAGTCCTTTGACATCTTGCAAGAACTCGGTTACTCTTCTGTTAATAAACTTGGATATAGCTTAAAACCTCTTCGCCTCATCACTGACTCCTCGAACCTCGGTTCTCAATCGGAGAATCCAACACCATCAATGAAAAAAGGCCACCATTATCTCACTTCTAACCAGATACTGTTTGGATAATGCTGGTTAAACAAGTACAAAATGTATCAGAATATAAATCATGGACCAAAAGACATTTTTAAATAAAATTTAATAGCATGAACATAGGGAAAATGACAAATGTGCATGAAAAATCAAGGTGATTTTGAAAATAGTTTAAGGATAGTTTAATGTATCAATCTTGGATTTTGAGAATACTTCGCTTCTCCAAGTCATTCATCTCTTTTATAATAAGTGCAGCGTTGTACCGTAACTCCTGGAACTTGGACACAGGAACCTATACAGGAGGATAGTATACTATGTATAAACATAAGTACTCCAGCAAAAAAAAATAAAAGCAAAAGAAAAAGTGTCATGAAACAACTACTCTGTAAAAGTTAGAGAATAAATTATAGATCAGCAATGATGAATTGGATTTAAGATCAGAGTAACAGAAGTCGATATACACCCACATAAGCAGTAAGTCTTACTTATAGTGCTAATGCTTAAGTGTTGAGTTATATTTGACCCTATTCAGAACAAAGTTGTGATTGCAGAATGTAAAAACTATTCAATATTAGTTTAAAATCATAGTGAACATTCTGATTATTTACATTTTCAAAGCAATTAATTTATGTAGTTATGAAAATGTAGTTTTTATTCATCCTCAAGCAAAAATACATAATAAAGGCTCAGAATCTAGGAAACCAGTGATTTTACTATATAGAGAAAGAAAAGATAAAATTTTGTCTGCATACATGTTTAAATTGTTGTGATTTTTGTCCTTGTGATTGTGTACTTAAATTTCTAAAACAAAAAGGATAGATACTCAAGAAATGAAGGTGCAAGACTATAATCATGTGGTTTCTAAATAAACCAATCATTTAAAACATTGTTACTTACCTCGATGCAAAGGACATTCTCATTTGAAAGCTTCAACTGCATTAGAATAGATGGCTGCAAAGCTCGGGCCAAGGAACTGAAATATATGGAGATATTTAGAGATAGTGCATAGTGTTATTAGAATCAACATACAGTGATAAACTAATAGCAACTGGAATAAAAAATGTGGTACAGAGACATTTTGAAGAAGAATTTATTTAAATCTGAAAAGAAAAAAAACATTTCAAAAAGACAACATCCCAAAACATACAATTAAAATGACTTAACACTGGTTTCTTTCAAAATAAAAAAAAAACAAAAAGATGAAGGTGCTTACATGGGGGAAAAAACAATGTATTTGAATTATTTTTAAACTGAGTCTTTCAGAGGGATGCTATTGATCTTGGAACATAATAGTAATAAAATTATATTGATTACAAAAAGTAGCGGAACTCCTCCTTACTGTATATCTGTTTATAGTGTACATCAGTCATATTCAGAAAATATTTAACAATGTAGGATTTACCAAGAAATATGCATGGCCAAGAGAATAAGTCATGATTTCCAATTTCAAAATTAATTATAAGTTATTTAATAATCCAGCTACCTGAGAAGTTGTGTTTTGGGAACTTCTCATCAGGATTTCCCAAAGTGAAAGTGAAATCGTGTCATTGTGAAACAAAGCACAACACACAGTGAACCACAAAGAAATGACACCTCTGCATTTTACCCATACACACAAACACATGCAGCAGGGGGCAGCTATTGAAAGCTACCCAGGGGGCAGTAATGGGGACAGTACCTTGCTCAACCTCCTGGTCTGGGATTTGAACCCATGATCTTCTGATCCTGGGGCCAACTCCCTAACCACTAGGCCACTGCAGCCCCAAACACACCAAATACATTTTAGGTAAAGGGAAAACCATTGTAAATGTCGTTTCTTAATTATGGGACTGCTGTACCTTGTTGAAATGGCGACCTCCACTCTCCATCTGATTTCTTCTAAACTAGGTAATCTTGGGCCTTCCTGTGTAACAGCATCTAGTGCCAATCGTCTGGAAGAGGGTATCAGAGCATAGACTTTAGAATAATACTTTAAGACTTATTTAACATTTCCTTTAAAAAAAAAGGCAAAAATGAAATAGTTTGAAAAGCCAGAAAAAGTGTGTCAAATTATCATTTTGCAGTTTACACTGTTTTACTCCTTTTTACTGTCATTTTGTTAATTAATTTCAGATGTGTGCGTCTGTCAACTTTTATATGGCATATGTTACCTTTAGA
This sequence comes from Hepsetus odoe, assembly GCA_017165825.1. Taxonomy (NCBI): domain Eukaryota; kingdom Metazoa; phylum Chordata; class Actinopteri; order Characiformes; family Hepsetidae; genus Hepsetus; species Hepsetus odoe. The sequence goes on from CM029376.1 coordinate 11,233,024, forward strand.
GCAATAGTTAGCTAAAACTGGGGTGGGGGGGGGTCACACACACACACACACACACACACACACACACACACCCCTCTGGCAAATAAAATACAAATTATTTAGCTATGGTGCATACCTATTCCCAAAGACAATACTTGTAAACTCTGCAACAAATTCCTCAGAAATCCTGTGGATTACAAAAGATAGCATAATTTTCCTCATCACATACATATTTTAGTTCAAATACATATTTTATGAATTTAAATTTTAAAACTTTATCAAATAAATATTTGCTTAAAAATCTGGCAAACAGCTATGTTTCTGCAAAAATGCATCCTAAAACAGCATGATTTTTTTTTTTTTTTTTTTTTTTTTTTTTAAAGTCCTAAAGATACATAGAGATCCATGCCACAAAAATGTTGTAATTCCTTATTTATTGGGAAAAAAAAAAAACTGAAAACATTGGTTATTGGCAAAAGTATGTGCTTTGAGCACATGCTGTGAACTCCCTGTGCAACAATAACTGCTACCAAGTGTTTCCATTAACATTTGATCAGTCCTGCACATTTGCTTTGGGGGATTTTAGCCCATTTGCACATACAGCACACCTTCAACTCTAGAATACTGGTTGGTGATTTCCTCTCGTAGGGCAGTGGTGGCCTAGTGGTTAGGGCGTCGGCCACATGATCGGTTCGAAACCCTTCCCAATGGGTTGCCCTGAGGTACCCTTGAGCAAGGTGCCGTCCCCGTCCCGCACCTCCCTGCGATGGGCTGGCGACCTGTCCAGGGTGCATCCCCCGTCCTCGCCCTGTGTGCGCTGGGTTGGACACCAGCACTCCCCCGCAACCCCGTTTGGGACAAGCAGCAGATAATGGATGGATGGATGATTTCCTCTCAACTGCTCATTTTAGATCATTCCATATGATGATTCTGATGATGTGATGACATGATGATATGATGATGAACTCTATTCTGTTCTGCTATTCTCTATTCAGGACTTTGACGGTCATTAAAAATATTCATCTTATTCTTCTTTAACAATTCTTGTAAAACAAAATGTGTGCTTAGGGTCATTGTCTTGCAGCATAATTCACTTTCTCCTGAGATTCAGTTCACTAACAGATGTTCCTTCAGAATTAATTGGGCAAAACCAATTGACCCAGTAACACCCACCTTATTTAACAACTGGGTTCTTATGCTACAGCATATTGTTTATTTTTTTTCAAAACATAATTCTCAGTTAAATCAAAATGTCTAATCAAGTCCCATCTGTCCACAAAACATTTTTCCAAAAGCTCTGTCCTAATCTGATCTTTAGAAAACTGAAAGGACTATAATATTCTTGATTTTTTTTCCATTTATTTAATTGGAATCTCTATCTTCTTTTAGGACTTTTATTAAAGTTAGAAGATATGTTCATCATATCCATGCAGACTGAAAGTATTCTAGCGTTAACAATCTTTCATGCAAAGCTGTGCAATATCCTACCTAAGCTCACGCAGATCCTCTTTGAAACCCTGAGGAAAAGAGACGTAGGTATATAATTCAAAATGTTTTCAACATGACAAACCATTAATTATGAGTTTTTTTACTCTACAATCAATCAATCGCCAGCGTCACAGGTCTGCTATGAGTTACTTGACCTTAAAGTTGAGCTCACCTCTTGCTTTAATGAAGACAACGGTACACGAAAAGCTTCTCTGAGCAGTCCGTACATGCCTGACATAATGCGACTGAGCTTTTCTTCTGATAGGGAAATGCTCTGAGCAATCTCTGCCACGGCTGCATTGCAGTCTTTGCCCTCGATTGCGTTTACCACAACTGTAAAACATTATTTAACACAGTCAACAACAGGGTCATTCCAGACACATCAACCAAAAGACGCATTGTATAACTGACCTTTAAGGATTTTTTTAAACGGTTCTTTGTCTAAATCCTTCAACTCCTTGGACATGACTTCGACTTCTGCTGGAATTCTTCCACCCCAAAATCCGGAGTTATCCGCCATCGCACTTCCTGCAGCCTTAAAATGAGAAGAGCTCATGTTAACCCGCCAGCTCCGTAACTAAACGATGCTAACACCAAGCAGTCATTTTGACCATAGATATTTCAGTAAACTGAGTTTGCAATTAAATACAAATAGTTTTTATCTATCTGTATTCGTGCTTTAGTGCCAGACGCGTTCTCATAAAACTGTTTTCCAACAGTTCCGCCTAGGTTGTTCATGTGACTCGCCAACCAGGAATTATGGGAAATAACCAACAGGCACCGCGGCACAAACAAACAACGCAGGTTTGAAGAACTGGACATAATTGAGTAATATGGTAGGAGTCTATGAACCTGAATAAAAATTTTGGTAAGCACAGACCTGAGCAAAAATATCACAAGCCAAACCTGCTGTAGCTTTCTGACTACATTTTTGGGTAAGTGCAATATTCAGGATAAGGATATTTTACAGTGAACGTACCTCAAAAATACATATCGATTTAATTATTTGTAATAAAAACACAAGACCAGTCACAATGATAATCTCATATCAATTAAAAATATTTATTCACTTACGACTATTTCATCAGTTCCTGACAGGGAAAGTAGTTTATGTGAGGTCTGGGTACGTATTCTGCAATACTGGCTTTCTTTGGGACTAACTTTAGTGACAAACAGAACTTCTAGGATGTATTTTATTTAACGACATAATACGAACAAATTTGCATTTTATCGGCAGTCAGAATGAACTTTGACACTCTTTGTTTTAAGAAAGTGATACTTTGTATTACTGAAAGTGATTTAGTTATCAGACCTCTAGAAGGTCTATCATACTGTTTCGACTTATGGCAAGAATAATAATTGATTACCTAGGTGATGAAAACGTCTGTTGGAGCTTTTGAACTCGTCGTTGGTGGGTGACGCTCTTAATGCAGTCCCTGACGCGTTAGCCTGAGAAAAATGATGCGCAGGAACAATGATCTTTAGTTATTATTTTCCAGATACATATCGTATGTATGATCTGTAAATCGTGTATCAGCGCATAAAACGCGTTTTGGTGTAATGATTTCAGATAAGTGTATAGGAACGGGTTACAAGGAAACACAGGTAGGCCTTGTTAAAATGTCACATTATTAACATTTGGTTTGCTGTTTACGTTGTGACTACAGTTTGCTTTTTCAAAAGACATACCTAGATTTCAGTCGCTTTGGAACGTGTCTGTTTGAATAAAATACCTAATCCTGCGTTAGCAATGCTAGCTAATCCGGTAGTTTGTCTTGTGATGGTGACGGCTAGTCTGTTTGCTAACTAGCTTGCTACGTACTTAATGACGGCTAAATCCAAAGCTGTACAGACGAACGAGGCGACAGGCCTAACATGTTGTGTAATCATGTTTGTTAATAACGACTAAGGGTATGTTGGCATGTCAGTTATTAACGAGTTTTGCGGATGGGTTGAGTTCATTTTGGATCACGAAACATCTTCCTAGTCACGGGACTATTATATTAACTGATTCATGTGTTTACCGACAAGTGATGTAATGTTTTGATCTAGAAACCTCTGGACAGCAAATTATTAAAATCATTTGATCAATTTCGCCTTTTTATCCCAATCCAAGACGGAGTATACTTTTCGGAAGTTTCAGAACAACTGAGTTAAGAAACGACTAGAAATAGCCGCATACTCTTTCTGCTTAATACAAAAGTCATCATCAGGAACATAAAATATAATTTCAGCAAAAGCATAGTATCCAGGGTGGGTGCTAGTGAGCTTGTTGTTTTGTGACATGATGCTGAGTGTAAATATGTATGCTTTTACTAGGTAGAAGTCTAGTTCTATTTATGCTCTCACTCTTTGTTTTTCCTTTTAGTTCCATACTTTGTGCTGTTGTGTGTGAACAAAGATATGTCTCCTGTTCAGGTTATAGATGTCTGACGACATTTATGAGAAGTTCCTTGCTCCTGAGGAACCTTTTCCCTTGCTGTCTCAACGGGGAAACCTAAGCGAAGATGGCGCTTTGGATGTTAGTGACTTTGGTTGTCAGCTATCCTCATGTCACAGGACAGATCCTTTGCGCCGCTTTCACAGCAACAGGTATGAGAGTATTAATTTTTCAACAATGTATGCTTTTTGGGCATGAACTAGGTTAAAGTGAATACCTCAGGGCCTTCTTTTGGCTGCTTGCATTTATGGGTCGTTACAGCAGATCATCCATTTGCATTTCTTCCTGTACTTTGCATTTTCCTCCTTCAAACTCACCAAACTGTAAATTAGTAGGTTGCATATTTGTCCTGGGCTTTGGACAAGAAGGTTTCAGTTGTGGATGTGGGAGGGGAAAACAAACATTGTTCACCTGCTCTCCCCATCAGTAATTTTCCTGTTGGTCCTGTGAAGTGAAACAGCAACCCTCTTCTCTAGCCCTTTGCTCTAACAATTTGGTCTTACTTAATATTAAGAGAATTTTAAAGTAGTAATCTAGCGATGAAATGGAAAATCATGCGCTTTGAGTATTGTCAACCAGGAATGAATTTATACCACAAGCACAGAAAATGATTTGATATTTAATACAACTTGGTACGTGTTAATTGGTATGTTAGCTGCTTGTTGGTTACAGTTATACATGGTCTTTCTTCACCCAAATTCCAGGTAAAATATTGCCATCTTACAGTAAAATATTCCAACATCAGCACCTTGCCTTGGGGTTTTTTTTTTTTTTTTTAAGGTGGAATCTGACTTCATGTGGCACCAGTGTGGCTAGCTCAGAGTGCAGTGAGGAACTCTTCTCATCTGTGTCTGTGGGAGACCAAGATGACTGCTACTCGCTCCTGGATGATCAGGAACTCACCTCCTTTGACCTTTTCCCAGAGGGTAGCGTCTGCAGTGATGTATCTTCTTCAATCAGCACATACTGGGACTGGTCAGACAGTGAATTTGAGTGGCAGGTAATGCTTCAGTAAGATTTGTTAATATTTGCTAGTGCCTCCCCAAAACCTCTCTTGAATTTCTCTTGTATTATAGGTTTGCCTGAAAGTGATTACATTTATCAAATGTGATTTCCAAAAAAAATGAGGAATGCTAAAAATATGCTGTGGTGTCCTATAATGAAAGAAGTATGGTGTGAAGGTTTTGTAATTGTAAAGGGCAAAACCACATAACCTGGTCTGATTTTTCTATTTAAAGAAGGCCGCAATCCACAAATTTACGGTCCCTTAATAGGCATGGCAATTATATTAATACACTTTGCACAATTATTAGACAAGTGAGTATTTTGACCATCAAATTTTTACGTATTCCAACTCCAAGTTATATAAACTTGAATGCTAATTAATGTTAATTAAGCCTATCAGGTGATTTGTATGTGTGAGGGAGGGTGTGGATTAAGGAAATCATTGTGCATAATGATTTTACTCTGAAAAATAAAAAAAATTGTAAAATGTCTCTCATTAAGTGATATGTAGACAAGTAATATGGGTAAGTATCTGAGAATGGGAATGCTATGTTTGTTTGTTTTTGTTGTTTTATTGCTAGTAAGTACTCTGGGAGCTGCACTTTGAATCAGCTGGAGTTGTTTCATTGTCTTTTTCAGGAGTCCAGTCCATTCTGAATTAATTGGGAAATCTCTAATCCTGTTGATGTTCTTAAGGTGCTGCTTTAACATTTACTATTAAAGCTCTGATTAGACTCCACTAAGAAACCAAGGGTACTCATTAATTCTCTAGAGGAAGGTGAATAAGTGGTCCAAGATTTGAGCTTTGGGACACACCACAGGTCATTGATGCTCTCTCAGATATATTATGCCCTGTTTGGACAAAGTAGTTCCTTTCTTGCAAATATGAACTGAACATTTGTAGAACTGTTATTGAGAGTCCAACCCAGTTCTCAACTCTTTTAACAAGAACTCTTTGGTCAGGGGTATCAAATGCAGCACTGAGTGAGCAATATCAGAACAAACCCTTTCCCAGAAGTATTAAAGTGAATGTTTATTGTTTACAGACTTTGTGCTATGATTAGACTGAAAATAAAAAAAATTTTTCTAGGCAGCCAGTTAAGACAGAAAGCAAGTGAGTTGCTTAAAAATGATTTTCTTACAGATTTTTTCAGATGAAAGGTAAACTTGAAATCAGTCTCTAAAAATGCTCAGTGAGTAATTAGGTGCATTTTTAAAGGAAAAATGCCCAATGTGGGTGAGGTGTTTAAGATGTTAACTCAGTTGATATTGAATTAAACCCTTTAAAGTTGGTAATATATCAAGACTAAGTGGATGATTTAAGATGATGCATTATACAGATTTGTTTCGTTTCGTTATTAATAGAGCTAAATTGGGAAATGTTTTACCATTATTTCTTTGTGGTAATCGAGAAAACCCTACCACTGGATATTAATTTATTAATGGTTTGTCTGATGTTGAAATTCATTACATCTTTCCATTGATTGTAAATCAGGAGCCATATATATAGGTGATTTTGCTGATTATCTAACATGGCAAAAAGTGTTTTGCTATTGCTGAAAATTCTATTAATAATGGTGGAGAAGAATGATTGCCTGGCTTTAATGTTGTATTGTAATCATGCAGTCTTATTAAATTAAACATAAGACATCTGAACAAAAAATGGCATTGTGCTTTGGAGGCTTGTAGACATTAACTAGTAGTACTCTTGGAGTGCCTTTTAGAACTGTACAGAGATACTCAAAAGAGATGAAGTTACCATATAATAAGTGTCTGCATTGGAAAGAAACCTTAAATTGAGCTGGTACTCCTCAACCCTTCTTGCTAGAACTTTTTTTGAAGTTAAGGTTAGGTAACACAATACGGTTAGCTTACACAATTAAATACAATTTCAGCACTACATTCAGTTCAGGGTCCATTCATTCAGCATGGACCCAAAACATCAATTGACTAGAGGATTATACTATGACTATTATAGAGGTTTCCCCTCTAGTGTCATGTATGATTTATTGCCCTTGTTAAAGAAAAAAAAATCCTATTCCATTTAAGCTAACCGTCACAAATGTAAAAGGTGCTTGGTTTTATATTACTTTTATTTTTTAATTGTATTATGCAATGTTAAATTATATTAATCATTGTACAGTGATTAACTGGGTAGAAATGTAGTATATGTAATAATTGATACACATAATTAACTGTATGATGTTGTTACACCAGATATTTATATTCTAGTACATTATAAACAACTTTACGATGCTGTCAACTAAAGGGGGCAACTAAACTCTGTTCTCAGTTACCAGGAAGTGATATTGCAAGTGGCAGTGATGTGCTGTCTGACATCATTCCCAGTGTTCCAAGTTCACCTTGCATTGTTTCAAAAAGAAAGACCAAATCACATGGGAACCTGGACGAATTGCCCTGGAGTGCCATGACCAATGATGAACAGGTATGAGCTCAAACAATTTTGTGCATCTGACAGAGCTGTTAAAAGGAGTTTTCAAGATGTGTTCTTTGTGAAATGCAGTGCTCCTTCATCAACCCTTTCCAATAGTACCTATCTTAGTCCAACAAAAAAGGTTTTGTTTGTGGAGGTGTAAGTGCCATTTTTGATTAGCATTTTCTGCATACAGCTAGCTATAAACATGATAAAAATATTAATTTTTAAATTTCAGGTGGAGTACATTGAATACCTGAGCCGCAAAGTGAGTACTGAGATGGGACTACGGGAGCAGCTTGACATAATTAAAATAATTGACCCGAGTGCACAGATATCTCCAACAGACAGTGAGTTCATCATTGAGCTGAACTGCCTCACAGATGAAAAACTGAAACAGGTCAGTGGATGAGACAAAAGTTTATCATGCTTTATTTTATAAAATCTTAGGATGTGGCTCTGTCTACTGAGTGGTGAATTGAAAATTGCACTTGAAATGCATTTAGGTTTTTTAGGTGTTTAACAGAAGTGAATGATTCTGATGCGCTTATCTCCATGTTATCCAGGTTAGGAGCTATATCCGGGAGCACAGTCCACGTCAGAGGCCTGGCAGTACACGGGACAGCTGGAAACGCAGTGTGACGAGCAGTGGCAGTACTAGTGGTGTAAGTGCCCACAGCAGTAGCAATGCAAGCATGGTGAGCAGCGCTAGCAGCAGTACTGGCTCCACAGGCTCCAACTCCTCCACAAGCATAAGCCGTGCGCACAGTGATGGCAACTTAGCCTCTGCAGCAGAGCGCATCCGAGACTCTAAGGTAAATTTAAACATGTTTGTTGTTTTGATTCATAAAGCCCCAGGAAACCCAATTTTGTTGCTTTAAGGTTTCTCATATAAACTTTATAATAACGTATGCCCTGTGAAAAGTGAATATTTTGAATATGAATATTTCTACATGCTTCAATGTAGTCTTAATGCATGTCTCTACCATAAATGTACTCTGTCTTGTGTCTAATTCTGTTATTTATATTGCAATTATATTTACACATGATTAGTTAAACTTTCCCAGATCCATTGTCCCTAATGTTTTTACTTGTAACCCTTGGTGGTGTTGTAGACTGGTTATCTTCAATTCAAGTCAAGTAGGATTTTATTGTCATTTCAGCCATATTCACAGTACTTAGTGAAACGAAATAACGTTCCTCCAGGACCCTGGTGCTACACATGGGACATCATATATATATATATATATATATATATATATATATATAATGTGTCAATTTTTTTTTTTGTGCAGAAACGTTCTAAGCAGAGGAAATTTCAGCAGAAGGCTCTGCGTAAAAGGCAGCTGAAAGAGCAGAGACAGGCTCGCAAGGAAAGACTCAGTGGTCTGTTCCTTAATGAAGAGGTCTTGTCCCTCAAAGTTACTGAGGAGGAGGACCATGGGGATGATGTTGATGTCTTAATGTGACAAGAGTGAATCAGTCAGTGCTCCCTCTAAACCCTGATTCTGTCACTCAATCTGCTGATCATTTTTTCTTTCAAATTCAGTTGCTTTAATGATAAATGTCTTAATCACCTGAAACATACATGTTGCAAAGACAGATCTAATATCAGACAACTTGCCGTATAGTAGTTATAAGGCTAGCATATAAATAGACATAAAAAAAAGTATAGCTGTGATGTGTTTTTATATTTTTTAAAAATCACTGTAATTAAAGCAATTTGTTTAGATACGTAACTGATGTGTTTGGAACACCAGACATAGAGGGGACACTGACAAATAAATGCATCAGAAATCATCGCCTCCATTGTGAATCAATAATGAGTAAAAAAAAAAAAAAAATATCTTGTCACTACACATTTGGTTTTGTAAACACATCCATTTTGTTTACTCTATGTATAATTACATTTTATTCTTCTAATCAATTTCAAAACAAAGGTTTTTTGATTTTTTTTGTAATTTTGTAAAAAAATTTTCAGAGAAATTGCAAAATGTTCTAAGCAAAAGGTACTTAAAAATATAGGTAGTGTGCATACTCAGATTGTTTGTTTCTTTTAAGTAGTAGTCAAAAAATTCTACTGTTCTTTTTGACTTTATCTCTCCTGCTGTTTTGCATCTTAATTTTTATTCAAATGTACCTGTTTAAACGTTAGAAAAAATCTCAGTTAATTTTAGAACCCTTACCCTGGGAAAGGTTAAATGAGTGTCTGAAATTCTTATCAATCTGTCTGTTTCAGAGTATTTTGTTGATCATTTTCATAGAGTGTTGTTTCAGATATTGTTTAATTTGCAATGAGTGCATTGGTGACACTAAGAAGGGTTGTAAAATTTTTATTTTTTATTTTACATTTTGATACTTTTCTCACTCTGCCTGGTGTATTTTTTGAACCAACCTCTTGTGTGTTAGAAACAAGATTCTGTGAATGCAAATATGTGTATTTGGAAAACAGGCACTGTCTAACTCCTAAATGCAATCACTCCCAAAATAATGTACTTGACCAGATCAGCCCAGGTAATTGCCTTGAGTTTTCTTTAGAGATTCTAACAGACATTTCTGTAAATACTGTACCTAGAAAAGCCATTGTATAGCTTTGCAACACTATAGCAATACTATAAAAACATAGGTTTCCTGAAATCCTGCTGAATTAATTTTACAGGGTTTTATAAAGCTTTGTGTCAAAAGCATCCATTGTTAATAGTATAAAAATGTATTTTATGTTGTAAAGTGATACCCTAACTCAAGCTGGTTGTGGCTTACAATTTTAAGAATTTCAACCTTAATGGACTTTTCTGCCCTAAGTCTTGGTATGATTTGTTAATGTATAAGATTGTAAAGTTTCCAAAATTTTAGCCACAAAAATATTTAATGGAATGTTTGAATGAAAAGGTTATACATGCTAAATTGAAAGCTTTTTTTGATAATACTTTCATGCCTTGAGATTGGCTAGGAACTAATTTTGTTTGCACTTTTTAAACATTTAGTTACATAGATTCTCTTATTCCAATGTAGGAGCAACAGATCCAGGTCCAAGTGTGCAGGTGTGCATGAATTGCAAAATGATGTGTACTACATTAATTTAATATCAAAGCATAATTGATACACTCCTAAAAATCAAATAAAATGTGCATTAAATAAAACTGTCCTTCACATCTGACCTTCAGCTACTGTAGCAGACACAGATAGAACTTAAGGGAAGTACCTGTTCTCAAAATTTAAGCTGATGGTGGCCTGGTCGGTCACTTAACTATTAACTATTATTACTATTTCTTTAGGCTGCCTTCTTTGTCTCCTTTAGTTTGTCAATCACCAACTAGTTTTATGGGGAAATAGCATTTTCACTAAATTAAGTTTATAATTATGATATGGTTGTGATGATAAGTAACACTAAGACACACCCAGATTTCACTATTGCATGGCCTAAATATTTTCAACAATGTGAAGTAGATTAAAACGCCTTTTAAATCATCACCTGATCTCATGGTCAAAAATTCTAGAACAGATGAAAAAAATTTATTCTCAAAGTCTAAACCAGCTAAACCAACCATCTGCAAGCTGTAGTGAGACTTCTTCAATTATATATGTAATTGCCATATTGTGATCATGTCCACCAAATAGAAGACAAACTCAGAAACTACTGTGATAATTTAATGTTAAACTTTCTAAATCGGTGTACAACAGTACCTTAGATTTCAAGTTGGCACTGCTGAATATTAAGTTAAAGCTGTTATAAATGAAATAACTGATACATTTGAATTCCTTTTGCTTTTCAGAAACCTGTATTAGACCTGTAGAGTTTGTTACATTAAATAAAGCCAGCCCTGCAGGCTTCAGCTACGTACACAATCATCACCTAAAATGCAGAGGAGGGAGGGAAAGCAACACAAAAATGCCAACACAAGATAGTTTTCATTCAGAAAGCAGGCTTCAACATTTCCTTTTTAAATCATTTTACAGAATCTAATGAACCCAAATAGAAAGATAACAGCCTTTTCACTTTACGAATACTATCTACTAGCAATCAGGGCCTTAAAAGTATAAAGATAGTAATTATTATTGGTGTTCTTTATATTCATGTTGAAAAAGAACAGGATTCACTGAAATAAGCTTCTACATAAATCCTCAAGTCAATGGGTTTTATCCAAAATGTGAATCATACGCTGGATTAACCTACTAGCTGACTATCCATCCCTATCTGGCTCTACTCTTGTACCTTTCTGGACTGCTTTTCGTCTTCTTAAAAAAAAAATTGGTAATAGTATCTGTCGGTCACAGGGTTAATAGGTTTGTTGCAGGGCTTATTAAAATGGTTAATCAGCTGTTGTTGACCTTTAGCATGTTACAAGAATGAAGATTAGATGTGGATGTAAAGAACTGAGTTTCTTCACACTCAGGTGAAGTTGCTGTGGATAAAAGCGTCTGCTAAATGCTAGAAATGTATATGTAGATGGTACACCGATCAAAAGTGCTCTAAAGAAAAGGGCACGGAAGCTAGAAATGCCACCTGACAAAAATAGAATCATTGCATTCTGCATGGAAGCCTATTATTAGAAGTCATTTACGCTAGCACGCTCAGTCTTTATGTATGCTGATAGAATCTAATAAAAATAATCCCATTTCTATAAAACACAATATAATTTTCCATATGAAACTCATGAAGAACCAGGGAGGAGGCGAACCTTAATGAACCTGCAATGTATATTAGGGAAAATATAATGGATTCTTTTAACTATACGATTGAAACCATTAGACAAGAAAACAAAAACAGTAATATTACCACCATGTATGCTGCTCAAGACAGGTGTAGATATAGGTATAGACCAGGGGTGTACAAACTTTTTTCACCAAGGGCCATATGCGGTAAAATACACAAACAGCCGGGCCACTCACTCGAGGTGAAGTACGTATTGCCTCACCTGGCTTATTTAAGTAAAGTAAATCAATCAGCCTACAACACTGCTTTTCATGAATGGGATTTTTTTGTTTTGTTTTGCTTGTTATGCAAATAAGTTTGGATTGTTAACAGATTTTTCCATCGTGTCTGAAATTTTCTACACTCACTTGCTATCTTGCGTTTCTTTGGCGTTGTTATTTTCAGTGCGCTGTGGCAATTTTTTTTTTCCTAAATTTTGTTTTGTAGAGGAACTGCCTTGATCAGTAGCGCCACCTAGAGTTAAAACCAAGAAATGCAATACTGCCAGGTTTCATTTGCGGGCCATATTCTGGTATACTTGTGGTATACTCCAATTAAAAATGGATCGTAGTTTGGACGTAGTTTGTCTGGTAGACAGACATATAATTCCAATGGAGAAGCTAGACTACTTTGACCCAGTTGTACAGGCCAACCTAATCTCATCTATTTCATCTTCATTGTATCCTTCATTCAGTTCCTACCAGACTACTTATACAGATCTCTTTTAGGAATAATAAATGTATCTCTCAACATGGACTATGGACCAAAAGACTTCAAACCAGCCTTTATTTAAGAAACCCAAATCTCAATCCAGTTAGGTTATCGAATTATTAACCAGTATCCAATTAGCCATATTAAAGATTTTGGAGAAATGTGTGGCTCTGCAGTTATGTTCATATTATGTTCATGTGCATAAGAATAATTTTTTATCTGGTTTTCGGCCCTGTCATAAAACCAAAACAGCACTAGCAAAAATAGTCATCAATCTAATGAAAGATGAAAAATTCAATCCTTACTAGTCCTCTTCAACCTTAGTGCAGTGTTTGACACCATATATCATAATATCTTATTACACAGACTTAAAAACTTGGTTGGGATAACAAGAATAGCCGTTTCCTGGTTTAATTCATACATTACCAACTGCTATGGGTTTGTAAGTCCTGCAAGGCTTTGTCCTATGGCTCTTATTAATTATATTGTGCATTCTCCCTCTGCGTTCATTTATTATAAACATGGGATAAGTTTTCACTGTTATGCTGATGACGCAGAATTGTATATATCAGGTAAACCAGATGATTAAAAAAGACTGAGGATTGTGTAGATGAAGGAGTGGATATCACATTTCTGTTGAGAAGCATGCTATCACTGCATGATGCAGTAAAATGAATATCTGTCTTTATCACTGCAAAAGTGTATTATTTATTGTCTTGCTGTTAGGATGCTCTAGTAGAAACCATCACCATCCTCCAGTTAAACAAGAATGCAGCAGCTAGAATCCTCAACAGATCCTGAAAATATGATCACAGTAGTTCTATATTATTGAGACTTAATTGACTAACAGTCAAATTCCACACTGACTATAAAATCCTATTGACTTAAAGCCATAAATAGTCTCACTCCTGAGCATCTCTCAGACCTTATCTTGAGTTACAAATCTCCATGCTCACTTAAATCAAGCAGTGCTGGTTTTCCTCTAGTTCCCATGGTTTGGAAAATTACAACTGAGGAAAGAGTCTTTTCATTCATAGTTTTTTCATTAATCTCATGGACACAGAGAATTACAATAAAATAAATACAGTAAAGCATTTTAATTATCTGCATGTGCTGCTGCAATTAACCAAGAATAATTAACGCTACACTCAAAGCATTTAATGAGCTCTTAATTGCAGACTTTAAAAATCCATATTGTCCAAGCAGTGCTTAAATCTATTTAACTTATAATAATGTCACTTCTTGATCTTTCTTGATTTTCTTATCATAGCAGCTTTGTCTGTGTTCATTTTTCTGTTCTTTCTCTTAATCTCTGTGATAGTCACTTAGCCTAACTGAGTACATTTTAAACATTAAACAGGTATAAACTCAGGTCTCATTTTTGTTTTTGTTATTATCATCACTCAAAAAAGGCATATTAAGCTTAGCATAGATTAATACAAAAGGACCAATCTAGTTAATTATTTGCTCAGTTAAATACATTTATGTGATTACTTGAAATAAATATAATGCTCCTAAGTATCAAACATCTTAAAAAACTTTAAGTACCTTTAATTTGTAAACTGTCTGCAGGTTTTCTGACCTTTGTCCTTAATACTTTATGTTAATAAAAACACTGCACTTACATCACTTATTATATCCTTATTTTGTGACAATTTATTTAGAGAACACTATTCTGAAAAAGTAATGCATGCACCAAAAGGTTAAAGGCCCAATGACCTTACATCAGAAATCAACATTTTCTCCACATAAAAAAAACATAGAGTAACACTGTCAGAAACAATGATTATTTCCACTATCAGCCACCACGTGGCAGTAATGTTATTCAGAAAGGCCAGCAATACAGTTGTTTTACTTATGTGAGCAATTTACCTGCTTAAAAAGGAGCACTTCAGAATCAATCTATTAAACGCTGTTTAAATCAGTTAAACTTACAGGATCACTGAAATGTTTGTGCAGATGCTAAAATTATGTATTATTTAACCAAAGGCATTTAATCAGAACACAGAACAGAACTGACACTCTTTTTGACTGTTTCTTAATCTAATTTTATGTGCTGGATCTGCACTAAATAGTCTAAGTTGGTGAAGTGAAATGAGAAAAATATATATAAAAATTATATATTGAAATTATATACTGAAAATTGGCATTTGCATATGTATTCACCCCCTTAGCCATGAACCCCCTATGAAGTTCTGGTGCATCTGATTACCTTCAAAATTCACATAATTAGTGAAATGAAGTCCAGCTCGGGCAACGGTGGCCTAGTGGTTAGGGCGTTGGCCCTATGATCGGAGGATTGGGGGTTCAAACCCCTTCCCAATAGGTTGCCCTGAGGTACCCTTGAGCAAGGTGCCGTCCCCGTCCAGCTCCTCCCTGCGATGGGCTGGCGACCTGTCCGGGGTGCGTCCCCCGTCCTCGCCCTGTGTGCGCTGGGTTGGACACCGGCACTCCCCCGCGACCCCGTTTGGGACGAGCGGCAGATAATGGATGGATGGAAGTCCAGCTCTACAAAGTACTGACTTAAGGAGGGTGAATAGTTATGCACACTGAAGTTTTCTGTTATTTTGTCCTATTTGTTGTTTGCTTCACAATAAAAAAATACATCTTCAAAGTTGTAGGCATGTCATCTGTAAATGAAATGGAGCAAACTCTCAAACAATCCATTTTAATTTTAGGTCGTGAGGCAAAAAAACAAGAAGAATGCAAATATGTGAATACTTTTGCAAGGCACTGTATTTTACTTGAAAGATAGGGAATGCTGTTGTATAAAAAGTGTATCACATGGATTTCTTGATTGCTATTTGTGAGCAAGTTCAATGTCCATGAATCAGAAACTAAACCTTTTAATGGTGACTGTGGCTCATGATATTCACCCCCTGCCATTACAGAATTTCATAGGCTGTCTTTGCCAGCTCCAGCATCACTGCAGCTGAACTGACATCTTCCTTGCTCCTGTGATTAATCCCCTCACACTGGGGGCCATCTATTCCATTACCTATGGCCTTATCAATAAACCACAGGGTGAAATATTAACTCCATGAGGGTTGATCCAAGATCAGGTTTTGCATGATTGCCCAGCAGTTATTAGAATTCATAAAGTAGTTTGATTGTTGGCCAACCTTGATGGGGGTTCTGTAGGAACTGTAGAAGAACAAGCTTTCCAGAGACTGGGTGGGTTCATTCTGGCCCAATTTCCTCTATCTGCTTCAAATTACAATTTCCTCTCTCTGCTTCAAATTAAAAACTCTGTGTGAATGTGATAGCTTCCTGTCCTTGCATGACAGCTTTTATATTAGGTGTTTTACAAGAATCTCATTGTTTTTCATGAGAGCACATAGGCATGTATATTAATGATGCCCAGGTGTGAGGCCCATGATGCATGCCAAACTGGGCAGCAGTCTTTAATACCAGCAAGTATTCAACTACAAGTGTTTGCTGTCATAATGACCACTAACATGACTGGCACCTTTTCTTTCTCCACAGCCCCCTTCAAATATAGATATCTATCAATGAGTTGTTTGTTGTCATTTTTCTAATTGCCCCTCTTGTGTTGTGAACTGAATTCATTGGGGCAGTCCATAAAAACACCAATGTTTTCTGTCAATTCATTTAACTGTGTTGTGTAAACAAATTGTAAGATTACAAGGAGTTTTCTTTCACTCCATTTCTACAGAAACATATTTGTGCTTAAGGGCTTTTTTTAAACATAGACTGATGATCTGTCTTAAATCTTGAAGCTTCATTTTTGCCACTAATGTGAAAGTGACAACCCTTGTCATTGCGAGGTCACAGCACAGCAAGCGTGAACCACAACAAATTTGGACCTCTGCTTTTAACCCATGCACACTCAAACACCGTGCAGCAGTGGGCAGCTATTGAAAGCACCCGGGGGAGCAGTGACAGCACCTTGCTCAAGAGTACCTCAGGGCAACCTATTGGTAAGGGGTTCAAACCCTGATCCGCCAATCATGTGGCCAACGCCCTAACCACTAGGCCACCACTGCCCTAATGTGACTGATCTTTAAGTAAACTTATTTAGGGAACTTAACTAAGTAATTAGTAGTTTGTTTTTTTAAATATTTTTGCGATGTGTTTTGTCTCCATGTCAGTCAAAACATTAATAAAACTGGCAAGCCAGTGTACTTTGAAAGGCTTAACTGCTAAAATTGTTCTTTCACAAAAAAAGTGGAATTGTGTGCTTAAATACTGTTATGAAACTGTTGTGATTAATAGAATGTGACATGTCTATTCCTTGAAAGCTTGCCATCACCACGACCTGCTGGAAAAAAAAATGCAGAGGTTTAAATAGGATAACATTTTTCATAATTGAAAAGTGATTAACATGAATACTGGAAGTGAGTAATGTTTCTGCCTGTGAAATGTAAATGGGAGGTTTCTGCCAAGGGCTGATATGAGAGACGTGACATTCAATTATGAGAGTTTTTTTTCCCTCTTGTGTCTCTCGTGTGCAAAATTTGCTATATCTTGATGAAAATCTCTCCCTCCCTCCCTCTTTCATTGAAACAGGCAAGGACCATTGCGCAATATGCATTATGACCTTACTTTATTCAGGGAAAGTAGTACACTAAGTCTGAAATCTGGGATAATGGATCGCATAATCTATCACAGGCAAACAAGTCGATGACCTTGGGATTTCTGCCAACTTCAACAATTTAGGATAAGATGAAAATTAGGAGTTAAAATTTTAAAACAAAATCTCTGATACCTAACTTAATCTGCAAATTACCATCGCAAACTGATTATTTAAAAAAGACAACCAGCTCAAGAAACAACAATGTCCCAATCATTTACCTATGAAAATAACAGCTCAAAAAATGAAAGGAACACTTTTTAATCAGAGTATAGTATCAAGTCATTAACACTTCGGGGATATTGATCTGGTCAGTTAAGTAGCAGGTTCCCTAAAGGGGCAGCAATGAGGTGGCCCCAAAAACAGGAATGGTTTTGCAGGTGGAGGCCCAGACATTTTTTCCCCTGCTCATCTTTTTTTGACTGCTTTTCAGTAGTTTTGACTAGGGTCAGTTTCACTATTGGTAGCATGAGGCAATACCTGGATCCTACAGAGGTTGCACAGGCAATCCATCCCCACCAGGATGGCACTGGATCAATATGTGTGTCCCAGCACAGTCTCAAGAACATGATGGAGATTCCAGGAGACAGGCAGTTACCCTAGGAGAGCTGGACAGTGCCGTCAGCGGTCTTTTGTGCAAGGAGGAACAGGATGAGTACTGCCAGAGCCCTATAAAGTGACCTACAGCAAGCCACTGGCGTGAATGTCTATGCCCAAACCATTAGAAACAGACTTCATGAGGATGGCCTCAAGGCCCAACATACTCTAGTGGGCCCTTTGCTCACTGCCAGGCACTGTGGAGCACAACTGGCATTTGCCAGAGAACAGGTCTGGCACTGGCACCCTGTGCTTTTCACAGATGAGAGCAGTTCATTCTGATCTCATGTGACAGATGTGAAAAGGTCTGAAGAAGCCGCCATGAACATTATGCTGCCTACAACATCGTTCAGTATGATCAGTTTGGTGGTGGGTTAGTGTTGGTCTGGGGAGAGGCACAGAACTGTGCAGGATAAATGATGGCAGCCTGACTGCCATTAGGTATCGGGATGAAATCCTTAGACCCATTGTTAGACCTTTCGCCGGTGCAATCCTGGGTTCCTCCTGGTGCATGAGTTGTCAGGTAAGCACGTGGGGGCCATACAAACTACTGAGTATCATTGAGTGTCTGAAATGACATTTCAGCAAATTGGACTAGCCTGCCACATCAGTTTTTCAGTTTTAATTTTCTCTGTAGGTTGATAATTTTCATTTTCATCAAATGATATGGCATTCTTTTGTTCCTAACACATTACCCATTCATATCAGTATGGATATCCAGCATGAGTTTTTTTCCAATTGAGATATAATGGTTCCAAAGTGTTCCTTTAATTTTCTTGAGCAGTATAAATAAAATAAATGGGTTTAGAAGAAAAATGTACACACACACAATCTCAATACAATACACACAAACATACAATATGACATCAGATAATGGTAAATAAAGTTATATGGAAAATAAAGAATTATTGTGGAGATATGCAGGTGGCTGTTGCAGATTTAATGTCTGCCTCAGCAGTCAAGCTACATCACTGTACATCAGTGTTACATTAGAGGGCACTCTATTCTGACTGAGCACACCTGAGTACCATGCATGAGTGGCTATCTGGATGAAGTGGCTATCTGGATGAAGAAAGACAGGCCAAAAATGTTCTCGCTGAGCAGCTCCAAGAAATGGAGAATGAGCTGGCCACCAAGGATTATAAAATCCATGCACTGCAACAGGATCTTGATGACTTGAATGAAGAGTTAATGGATGCTACACTGGCCATTCAACAAGGTGCAGAGAAGCTTAAAAAGACAAAATTAGATGCTTTAGTGAGTAGAAGCTAAGTCTAGGAAATTTTAACCAGAGTTCAAGCCAAGGACATTTAGAATGCTCAATTGAGGAACGTTTTGCATGGAATGGAAGACAGGCCAACGTGAAGCACAATGCACTTCTTGATTTTGTGCCCACCTTGGAGGCCTTGCAGGTTCTTGTTCTGGATTATGCACCGGTTTCGGAGATCGGAGGTTCTGAGACTGCTCAGGGTCAGGAGTATTCTGGGGAAAATGAACAAATGACACACAGTGAAAACTGCAGTCATTGTGAAGATAACAACAAGGGCCTTCCAAATGGTTCAGACAAGAACTGCTTAGATGAACTTCAACCTTGAAATGCTCTGTAGGGTTCAAGTCTTGCAGTGCTGGGAGTGAGTGCATTCTCTACAGTCATGTGTGTGATAAAGAGAATGACTGCAAGAATGTTGCAGAGGAGGATATTTGTGAAAGGCAGTACAAACAAGTTTTCAGTGTGCCCATATTGAGATGTGTATTAACCAGAAACTGGTGTGTGATGGAATCTCTCATGGTCAGGATCGCTCAGATGAAATGGACTGCTTTAGTTTATCTGAGGATTGCCACCAGCATTGCAATGGCAGAAGCCGGTGCTTTCCTAAGAACATTGTCTGCAATGGTGAAGGAGACTGCTTTGATAGCACAGATGAGATTGTGCTCCGAAAGGGAATTCTCAGTGTACCAGTGGCCAGTGCATGTCCATAAAGCTCTGCTCTGATGGCCATGCAGACTGCCATAATCACTCAAATGAGAAAGATTGTCGTAAACCTCCACACCGTTCCCAGGGTGAACACTGTATTCTCAATCAGGAACGCCTATTGTAGGAATGGCTCCATGTTGGACACGCAGACCGCAGTGATGAATCTGATGAACTGATGATCTGATGGACTCTCTTCTACTGCCATCACTACAGCCTCCTATTCCAACACCTCCACCAAAAGCACTCAACCCAGGGGAGATCTTGTGCTGTATGGACAAGATTTATGTAAGGATTTTGGAAGGTGTCTTCACAGATCATGATGCCCAGAATTGGACAATGTGTTGGGAATCAAGTCACAGTTGAAAGGTATTAATTGCTCTATGTTTGCAAAGCATCAAGATGAGAACAATGCGATTTATGTAACGGTAGAAGGCGTTCTGTTCTGCTCTGTTCTCATGGGGGCACAGGTGTACTTCATTGGGGCTGCCTATTTAAGCCCCAATGAGTCAGAACCTTAAAGTAAGCCTTAAAGTAATGTTGTTTATTTGAGTCCCTTTGGTTTTGTTTGATGCACCATGGAAAATAAAGTCAAGTTCCTGCTCCCTGGCTCTGTGTTAATGTCCTATCCCCACCCCACCAGCATAACAGTCACATAAGTAGCTGCATCCCTAGAGACATATTATTATGTCTATATCGGCCTAATTACAGGCTTTATGCTTAAACTTTTGAGGAAATATGTGCATGTACAGTACTGTGCAAAAGTTTTAGGCAGGTGTGGAAAAAATGCTGTAAACAAAGAATGCTTTCAGAAATATAAATAATGGTTGTTTATTTTTATCAATTTACAAAATGCAAAGTGAGTGAACAATAGAAAAATCTAAATCAAATCAGTATTTGGTATTACTACCTTTTACCTTCAAACCAGCATCAATTCTTATGGCCCCAACAGAACCCTGATCTCAATATCATCGAGTGTGTCTGGGATTACATGAAGAGACAGAAGGAAGCCTACATCCACAGAAGATCTGTGGTTAGTTCTCCAAGATGTTTGGACCAACCTACCAGCCGAGTTCTTTCAAAAACTGTGTGCAAGTGTACCTAGAAGAATTGATGCTGTTTTGAAGGCAAAGGGTGGTCACACCAAATATTGATTTGATTTAGATTTCTCTTTTGTTCATTCACAGCATTTTGCTGATTGTAAAAAAAAAAGATTAACACTTCCATTTTTGAAAGCATTCTTTGTTTACAGCATTTTTTCCACATCTGCCTAAAACTTTTGCACAGTACTGTATGTGGTTCACTTTCACAGTATTACGTTTCAACACTTCCTGACCCATTTATTTTCTTTCTCTCTCTCTCTCTCTTCCCCACGCATTCTCTGCCTTTTTTTTCCTTTTCTGTCTATTTCTCTGTCACTTGTATGTCTCATTCTCATTTTTTTCTTGTTACTTTTTTTCTTGTTTCCATCTCTATCTAACCCCCCAGTGCTAGACACCTACACATCCGCCCACCACATAAGCCTTAATGTGAGAGGCAGAACTAAATGATGTCCTTAATTCTCTCACTCTCTTCTTCTCACACCCACACATGGTGTTTTTGCTGCACTAGTTGGGGCAGAGATACTGACAGCAGGGCTGCTCCTGCCATGAGCAAGTGATATGTTGATTGCTTGCCATTACTACAGTGGTGATTTTGTTCTGTTCAAAAATAAATGTTGTGGACCTCAGTTTTAAATGGTTTCTATATGATTAATACATTTTCAATGTAAAATAGGAAACCATATATTTAATTAGTTATTCTGAAGGAAGTGTATATTTAGAATGTTTTGGAGATGAAAAGAGTGTCAGAGTGAATAGTGATGAGCCGGGTATCAAAGGTGTGATTATCAAAGTAGTTAATGGACAAGCCCCACAAACTGGTTGTGAGAGAGAATTCTGGCATGAGTTAGATTAAACCTGCTGGTGGAACCCAGAAGCACATACAGCAGAAGAGGCTAGCCAACCACTAAAACTGATATAGTAAACAATAAGATGCAAGATACCAAAGCACAACTTTAGAGATCTTGTGGAGTCCGTGCAGCATTCAGAGCTTGTCTGGTGGTACAAGAGACACCTGCACAATATTAGACAGGTGGTTTTGGTATATATATATATGACAGTGTAAAAAAGGTTTTTTCTGTATGTTGGTTTATACACTAAATTGTTTTAGATCACTAACAAAATGTAGTACAATACAAAAGAAAACCCTTTTAAACACAATACATTTTCAAATGATCTCTCAACAAATCCCTAAATCAGCCATGTGAAAAAATAATTGCTTAATAGTTGTTTTGCAGGCAAATGCTTCAGATGTCACAAGGTCAAGGTATAAGAGTAGAGGAACATGCACACCGGTAAATTATATCCTTTGCAGGAAGGTCAGTCTGAAGGAGATTGGAGACTGCAAAGTAGTGACAGGGGAGAGTGTAGCGAAACAGCTTAGGATGGTGGTCTGTAGGATGACCTTGGAGAGCAGAAGAGCAAGAAAGTAAGAAAAGAGTCGAAGATCAAGTGGTGGAAACTGAAGAAGGAGGACTGCAGGGCAAAGAAAACACTGGCAAAGGCCAAAGATAAGGTGTTTGGTGAATTGTATGAGAGGGACAGTAAAGAGGGAGAAAAGGACCTACACCAATTGGCTAGACAGAGAGATAGAGCTGGGAAGGATGTGCAGCAGATCAGGACGATAAAGGATGGACGTGGAAACATACTCACAGGAGAACAAAGCGTGGTGGGATGGAAGGAGTACTTTGAGGGGCTGATGAATGAAGAAAATGAGAGAGAGAGATAAGATTTGATGAGGTGAGGATAGTGAACCAGATGAAATAAGCAAGATGGAAGTAAGGGCAGCCAAGAAGAGCATGAAGAATGGAAAGGCTGTGGAGTTTCTGACCAGACTGTTTAACTTAATCTTGAAAGTGAGAAGATACCTGAGGAAGGGAGACGAAGTGTACTGGGTGCGATTTTCAAGAATAAGGGGCATGCACAGAGCTGTAGTAACTATAGAGGGATGAAGCTGATCAGCTACAGCATGAATTTTGGGAAAGAGTAGTGGAAGCTAGAAAAGAGATGAGGATTAGTGAACAGCAGTCGAGCAGAGAAAAGAGCACTACATATTGCAATTACAGAGAAGATCAAAAGGTGTTGCATTGTGCCTAGAGAGGAGTTATGGTTTTGTATAAGGAAGTCAGGTGTGACAGAGAAGTATGTGAGAGTTATTCAGGATATGTATGAGGGCAGTGTGACAGTGGGGAGATCTGCAGTGGGAGTGATGGATGCATTTAAGGCCATCTGTTGGAATACATCAAGGATCAGCACTGAGCCCATTCTTGTTTGCAATAGTTTGGACAGGATGATGGACGAAGTTAAACAGGCGTCTCTGTGGACAATGATGCTCGCTCATGATATTGTGATCTGCAGTGAGAGCAGCTTCAGGAGAACCTGGAGAGATGGCAATATGCTTTAGAGAGGAGAGGAATGAAAGGGAGTAGGTCAAATATTATATTGGGAGGAGGATGTTGAAGATGGAGCTGCAAGGAAAGAGGAAATGAGGAAGACCAAAGAGGAGGTTTATGGATGTGGTGAGAGAGGACATGTGGTTTGAAAGTGGAAGAAATGAAGACAAACAAAGCACACCTTTAGAGATCTTGTGGAGTCCATGCAACATTCAGGGTCTGGTGGTACAAGAGACACCTGCAAAATATTAGACAGGTGGTTTTGGTATATTTATAATAGTGTAAAATAACTTAGTCATCATTCAAATTTTCTTTATGTTTGTTTATACACTAAATTGTTTCAGATCACCAACAAAACAAATACAATACAAAAGAAAACCTTATTAAACACAATGCATTTTTAAATGATTTTCTCACCAAATCAGCTATTGCTTAATGTAACGGTGTGACTCACCCTGAACGCAGGGAATCACACTGGGTTAGGACCAAAATGCAGCACCTGAAGCTGCAAGTACTCAAAATACACCAGGGACACCCGAGCTACTACAAAAACAACCCAAAAAACTGGTGGAAAACAAAAGGCTCAAAAGGGGTGGAAACAAAAATGCTCAAAAATGGGTGCAAACAAAATGCTCAAAAATGGATGGAAACAAAAGGCTCAAAAATGGGTGGAAATCAAACTTGGGATTTTTTTTTTTTGGTGAAAAACAGAAAACTCGAGAAACTCAAAAAAGGAAGGGGTGTAGCATCAGTCAGCACAACAAGACGAGGCCGACCTGACGCAGAGAGAGAGACAGGGAGACCCGAGAGAAAACCCACAGACCTTTACCAAATTACTGTCTGTGTCGTAAAACGACCCAGCGAATCTGCACTGTTTTCTCTCCCTTAATATAAGACAGAGCACAGATGAACCGAATCACTGTTGATTACTCCCAACAGTGCTTTGGCTACCCCTAGTGCCCTGTCGGGGTCATGCCTGACTTGCTGGCTTCCCAACAGCAGTCTGGCTCCCCTTAGTGCCCCGTTGGGGTAAGGCTTTAACACTTAATAGTTGTTTTGCAGGCAAATGCTTCACATAACACAAGGTCTGTCTTTGTACTTGCTTTGAAACAATGTTGGCCCTTCTCAGCCAGAATTTCAAGTCAAGTAGGTATCATGCTTCACATTGCACATCACCTTGACTGTATGTCATTAATGGGTTGTGCTACTGTAAGTATAACATTTGTTTATTCCTTGTAGGTTTTCCAAAAACCTGCCTCAACGATTCCATCAGGTCCAATCCACCACAGCGTAACAGAAATGACCAACCCTAAAAAGGGTTTGCTGCTGGCTGCAGCCATGGACCCCTCCAAAAGACTTCCCCTCACCAGCTGCCACCCTGGAGGTGGCTGCTGCTGTGCCTCGGACCTCTTACAGTTGTGGCAGCCCCTGGTAGTGGGAAGAGTCATGTGTGCCCCCATTGCATAAAAAGGTTCAAAAGCCTTCAATCATTTATATATTGCATTGCATAGTACAACTAGGACATATGTAATATTATTATTACATATGTCCTAAATTGACATATGTAATAATAATAAATCCAAAATTTTAATAAAAAAATTTAAAAATATAATTTGCAATATCATTGCATTTAATGATAATATACAGTACTGTGCAAAAGTTTTAGGCAGGTGTGGAAAAAATGCTGTAAAGAAAGAATGCTTTCAGAAATATAAATAATGGTTGTTTATTTTTATCAGTTTGCAAAATGCAAAGTGAGCGAACAAAAGAAAGATTTTAATCAAATCAGTATTTGGTGTTTACCTTTTTTAAATCAAACAAGAAAGGGCAACGTAAAGTAACCATCATAACAGAGCTTGGCTCAATTCACAGGCCAGACATGCCACACACTGCAGTATAAGTACGGTTCCAGTTAAATTATGACTCATATAACAAATGATGTTTACATTCCTCACTTCATGACCAACAGCAGAACTCATTAAATTAAGTAGTACTCTTGTACAGCTGGAACCTTTATTCTGAATAATGACTGAGGAACCACAGAAGCTAAAGAGATATTCTATTCTTTGTTTGTTTGTTGTTGTTTGATGACTGTTCTGTCATTTGCTTTTAAAACTGTCACTTTTCAGGCCTGCTATGAGCATGGTTGAAAGGGGAAAAAAATTGAAGGGAAAAAAAATGGGAATTATGCTTTTTTTTTTTACTTTGCAGCCTCCAAGGGTCAAGGATGGTGATTCGATTTTTCTTAGAGCAGCTTGAGGAAGTTGTTGATATAAATGTATTGCATATATTTTACTGTAATTATATTATTTTTGTTATTACCAATTGTCAGTGGTGGCGGTGTGGTAAGGACGTCAGCGCTGAGCCAGTATTCCAGAACGTAACTTTTATTACAGAGCAGAGCGCCATCTGTCGTGCCCAACCAGAACCACAGGCAGGACAAGACTTTGACAGGTTAGAAAATCTTTCAAGAAGATAACATTTGCCATTATAGTAAACTGAATAATGGAGAATTCTATTATAGAAATGTAAAAATATCTTTGTTGCTTTTAACCTGTTTACTTAAGTTACTTCTCTTTTTCTTTCGGCTGCTCCCGTTTAGGAGCCGCCACAGCAGATCAACCATCTACATTTCTTCCTCTTTCAAACCACATGTCCTCTCTCACTGTCACGGCACAACCCGGAGTTCGATCCCGGTCTCCGGAGTACTAGCCATGTTTTCACTCTCGCTCTCATTTCACCAGGATCTGCAACACCTGAAGCGGAGTTCACTTAAGGCAGCCAAGCCGATCCGGAATTGTCCGTTCACCGTTGTGGTATTTTGGTGTATGTTAATAAACTGACCCTACGTGGTTGCTTTGCATTCTCCGTGCGTTTGCGCCTCCACTTCCTTTTTCCCCACACCGAACGACCAAACATGACAGATGAACGGACCGACCAAGGAGGCGCAGCCGGAGGTTTCCCCCACGAAGAGAGAAGGGGAGAAATCGAGGAGCTTCGCGAGCAGGTGATTGAGCAAGAGCGGACGCAACACAACATTTTCGCCGCCCTTGCGGAGCTTTAGAGCCGGATGGAGGAGCTAATGGCGCCCGCCGGTCCACCTCCTCCTCCGCAACTGCAGACGAGCGCCACCCCGCCTCCCAGAGACACGGGACTCCACGTGGGGCTGCCTGAGAGGTATGCCGGCAATCCGGACTTGTTTCGTAGCTTCGTGGTCGCCTTTTCGATGTACTTCGAACAATTTCCCCACATGACGGACCGTGAGAAAATCACCGCGTTCATTGGGCGACTCTCTGGTCGTGCGGCGGAGTGGGGTAATGCAGTCTGGGATCGAGAGCACAGGGTGGTGCGGTCTTACGCACGGTTTTGTGACCAGTTCCGTGCCGTCTTTGACCATCCCGCCCATGGACTATCCGGTGGGGATAGATTGCTGAGGCTCCGACAGGGGGTGCGCTCGGCTGCGGACTACGCAACAGAATTCCGCATCCTCGCGGTAGACAGCAGGTGGGACGACAGGGCCCTCCTCACGGTGTTCCGGGCGGGCCTGCACGAGGAACTCCAGCGGGAGTTGGCAGGCAGAGATGTGGGACTGGAGCTAGATGAGGTCATCGACCTAGCAATCCGACTGGACCAGCACCGCCAGTCACAGCCACCCCGATCGCCACGACCACGCCCTCGGAGTCCCCCCCCCACACATCGCCGGTCCAGGCGGCTTCCCCACGGACACCCGAGAGGCGAGAATGAGGAGAACCAATGGAACTTGGAGCCACGAGGCCCAAGTCTGAAAAGGTATGGCAAGGTAGTTGGAGACTTTGCCATCATTGTGGCAGTCCGAAACACTGGAAAAAGGACTGTCCAGCCATAAGGCATAAAGACTATGTAAGAAAAGTTTGTTCAAAGACTGCCTTGTTGATTGACCAATACTTGGTAAAAGTTGCTGTGAGTTACGTGAATAAAATATTTTGTTTCAGCACTAATAGACTCCGGATCGGCTGGCAACCGCTTCCACTTCCGTTGCAGATCGCCTGCGTGTACCCCGTCACGCATTAGACCGATCGGTTACCATCCGAGCCATGGATGGGAGACCCAGCCCAAACAACGGGTTGTCACAGGTAACCGACCCAGTCAAACTTACCGTCCAGCCATCCCATACAGAGCACATCACATTCTTTGTTCTCACCCAGTCCAGCTACGAAATGGTATTAGGTCTCCCTTGGTTGAGGTCTCACAACCCTGTAGTGGATTGGACAACAGGACAGATCCAGTTATGGGCCCCAGGGTGCGCTGCCCGTTGCCTCCCTTCAAGGCTATCTGTGTCCTCTACCTCAGTGGAGAGCCCCTTGGCTCACCTATCTCCATCCATCCCAACCTGGAGGCAGGCTTTTAGCTCCAGAAGGGCTACGCGGCTTCCCCCACACAGACCCTGGGACTGTGCGATTGATCTCCTGCCTGGGACTACACCCCCTCGCTCTCGCATCTACCCGTTATCGGGCCCAGAAACGAGAACAATGGAGGAGTACATTGCTGAGGCATTAGCTCAGGGGTTCATCGTGCGGCCCATCTCGCCAGCCTCCACTGGGTTTTTCCTCGTGAAGAAGAAGGACGGAGGACTCAGGCCTTGCATCGACTACAGAGGCTTGAACTCGGTGACTGTTAAATACCGTTACCCGCTCCCCCTGGTTCCCTCTGCCTTAGAACAACTCCAAGGGGCCAAAATCTTCACCAAACTAGACTTCCGCAGCGCGTACAACTTGGTGAGGATACGAAAAGGGGACGAATGGAAGACAGCATTCAGTACCACCTCAGGCCACTATATGTACAGGGTAATGCTGTTCGGGCTCGCAAATGCCCCAGTTGTCTTCCAGTCCTTCGTTAACGACATCCTGAGAGACATGCTAGGAAAATTCGTGATAATTTACCTGGACGACATTTTGGTTTTTTCCCAATCCTATGCCGAACATGTCTCCCAGGTTGGTATGGTGCTCTCTCGTTTGCTCTCACACGGGTTGTACGTAAAAGCGGAGAAGTGCGAGTTTCACAAAGCAGAGATAGGATTCCTTGGTTACCTCATCGGGCCCCGGGGGGTAAGGATGGAGAGAGGCAAGGTAGAGGCAGTCATAAACTGGCTTGAGCCTCGTACCGTCAAACATTAACAGAGGTTCCTGGGGTTTGCCAACTTTTATATAAGGTTCATCAGGAACTTTAGCACGGTGGCAGCTCCCCTGTCCTCCTTGTTGAGAGGCAAACCTGTGTCCTTGATCTGGACCCGGGAGGCACGTGCAGCTTTTAAGGAGTTAAAGAGACGTTTTACGACAGCACCTATCCTTAAACTCCCGGACCCCAGGAGGCCGTTTATCGTAGAGGTAGATGCATCCGAGGTGGAGCTGGGAGCTGTCTTATCCCAATACCATGGCAACCCCAGGAGATTGTATCCGTGCGCCTTCTATTCACGTAAGTTGACCCCGGCGGAGCAAAACTACGATATAAGAAATAGGGAACTGCTGGCAGTCAAAGCGGCATTGGAGGAGTGGCGCCACTGGTTAGAGGGTGCTCGACATCCATTCACGGTACTCACAGATCATAAGAATTTGGAGTACATCCGGCAGGCCAAAAGACTCAACCCCCGTCAGGCCAGGTGGGCTTTGTTCTTCACTCGGTTCTCTTTTTCTATTACCTATCGCCCCGGATCCAAAAATGGGAAGGCAGATGCTTTGTCGCGCATGCATAACCCGGTGGAGACCCAAAGAGAACCAGTATCTATCCTGCCCCCAATGGTGGTGGCTGCTCCGGTGCAGTGGAATCTCGAGCGGGACATCCTCCGGGAAGCCAGGAGAACCCCCAGACCGGGGGAATGCCCTCCCGATCGGATCCATGTGCCGGAGCAATTTCGCAGGTCCGCAGGTGGGTCCATGTCTCTCCAGCAGCAGGTCACCCGGGTATAGCACACACCTTAGAAAAGGTGAACAGGCAGTATTGGTGGCCCACGCTCGCCCAAGACGTCCAGGCGTTTGTTCGTTCATGCGAGATCTGTGCAAGAATGAAGACCCCGCGGGAGGTGCCTGCCGGTAAGCTCCAACCTCTTCCAGTGCCCCAGAGGCCATGGACACACCTTTCCATAGACTTAGTCACTGAGCTACCCAGGTCTAAGGGGCACACCTGTGTTCTAGTGATAGTAGACCGGTTTTCAAAAGGATGTCGATTCATCCCTTTTACTAGTCTTCCCTCCTCTCTCCAAATAGCAGATGCTTTGTTCCAGAACGTGTTCCAGTTCTACGGGCTTCCGAAGGATATCCTGTCAGATCGAGGGCCCCAGTTTACCTCACGGGTTTGGCGGGCCTTCCTAAAGAACCTCGGGGTCACGGTCAGCCTCTCATCCGGTCACCACCCGCAGACCAATGGCCAGACGGAGAGGACCATTCAAGATCTGAACAGATTCCTCCGGGCTTACTGCTTCAACCGGCAACACGACTGGGCAGAGTATCTCTACTGGGCAGAGTATGCTCAGAACTCGTTGCGTCACTCCTCCACAGGGATGACCCCGTTCGAATGCGTGCTGGGATACCAACCACCGCTTTGCCCCTGGGATCCTACTCCCACGGAGGTCCCCAGTGTAGACAACTGGTTCAAGGGTGCAGAGCGGGTGTGGGAAAGGGCCCATGCGCACATTGAACGGGCGATTCGTCGCTTTCGCGCCCAGGCAGACCGACATCGGAGAAAAGCCCCAAAGTATACACCGGATGACAAGGTTTGGCAATTTGTCCATTTGTAGTAGAGAACAGAATAAACCCGGTAACTTATCGACTGAAACTGCCCCCATCTATGAATGTTCACCCCACTTTTCATGTCTCCCTTCTGAAGCCAGTGATCCCGGGACCGTTAGCGCGAGGGGGTGTCATAAGAGACCCTCCTCCGCCCATTGAGACGGACAGTGGCCCAGCGCACAGGATCACAGAGATCCTGGACTCCCGCCGTCGCCGAGGAGTGTTGCAGTACCTAGTGGACTGGGAGGGGTATGGTCCGGAGGAGCGGAGCTGGGTCACCTCAAGAGACGTTCTTTGTCCACAACTCAAGGCCAATTTCCATAGGAATCATCCAAATCGGCCTGCTCCGCTTCCCCGGGGACACCCTCCCAGACACACATGGCGAACCGCACATTCCTCGGAGACCGCGGGTGGTGGCTCCTGTGGGTCAGTGCGGTCAAAGCCCGCCCCTCATTTCCTCTTTCCTTGCAGCTCCATCTTCAACATCCTCCTCCCAATATAATATTTGACCTACTCCCTTTCATTCCTCTCCTCTCTAAAGCATATTGCCATCTCTCCAGGTTCTCCTGAAGCTGCTCTCACTGCAGATCACAATATCATGAGCAAGCATCATTGTCTATGGAGACTCCTGTTTAACTTCGTCCATCATCCTGTCGATTACTATTGCAAACAAGAATGAGCTCAGTGCTGATCCTGGATGTATTCCAACAGATGGCCTTAAATGCATCCATCACTCCCACTGCAGATCTCACCACTGTCACACTGCCCTCATACATATCCTGAACAACTCTCACATACTTCTCTGTCACACCTGACTAACTTATACAAAACCACAACTCCTCTCTAGGCACAATGCAACACATTCTGATCTTCTCTGTACACCAACATCAACACCCTCAGAGCAAACATTGCAATCTGTGGTGCTCTTTTCTCAGCTCGACTGCTGTTCACTAATCCTCATCTCTTTTCTAGCTTCCACTACTCTTTCCCATAACTTCATGCTGTAGCTGATCAACTTTATCCCTCTATAGTTACTACAGCTCTGTGCATGCACCTTTTTCTTGAAAATCTCACCCAGTACACTTCATCTCCCTTCCTCAGATATCCTCTCACTTTCTAAGATTAAGTTAAACAGTCTGGTCAGAAACTCCACAGCCTTTCCATTCTTCATGCTCTTCATGGCTGCCCTTACTTCCATCTTGCTTATTTCATCTGGTTCACTATCCTCACCTCATCAAATCTTATCTCTCTCTCATTTTCTTCATTCATCAACCCCTCAAAGTACTCCTTCCATCTCAACACGCTTTGTTCTCCTGTGAGTACATTTCCACGTCCATCCTTTATCGTCCTGATCTGCTGCACATCCTTCCCAGCTCTGTCGCTCTGTCTAGCCAATCGGTGTAGGTCCTTATCTTCCTCTTTACTGTCCCTCTCATACAATTGCAGATTCAGTTTCACAGTAAATGTAATTGCAGACTCAGTTTAACAGGTTATAACGTCGGGAGCACCAGAAAATGAAAACAATTGAAAAACGTATACTTGGTTTAAAAATCTTTGTGCGTGCTTCAAGCGCATCGAAAGAGAATGTTAAAAACCATGCTTTATTTGTTGTTTATAATAATGAACACATGCTGGACATGCAATTGCCGACTCAGTGTAACAGGGTATCACTTCAGGAGCAGCAGAAAATTAAAACAATTGAAAACATGTATACTTGGTTTAAAAGCCTCTGTGGATACTACAAGTGCTGGAAACAGAGCATACTGGCTCCAAGCAGCAAGTATATGGCATAGAAAGAGAATGTTGAAAAATCATGCTTTATAAAGGTTTATAATAATGAACACGTTCTAGAAATTCAATTGCAGACTCAGTTTAACAGGTTATCACGTTGAGAGGACCAGAAAATGAAAACATGTATACTTGGTTTTAAAGCCTCTTAGCATGCTCCAAGCACTGGAAACACTCTTTTGTAGCACATTTGCTCCAAGCAGCAAGTTTATGGCATAGAAAGAGAATGTTAAAAAACATGCTATAGTCAATGTTTATAATGATGACCACATGCTAAAAATGCAATTACAGACTCAGTTTAACAGGTTATCACTTCGAGAGCAGCAGAAAATCTTCTTTTTCTTTCGGCTGCTCCCATTTAGGGGTCGCCACAGCGGATCAACCGTCTCCATTTCTTCCTGTCCTCTGCATCTTCCTCCTTCAAACCAACCACCTGCATGTCCTCTCTCACCACATTCATAAACCTCCTCTTTGGTCTTCCTCTTTTTCTCTTTCCTGGCAGCTCCATCTTCAACATCCTCCTTCCAATATAATCCTCATCTCTCCTCTGGACATGTCCAAACCAATGCAGCTGTGCTTTTCTAACTTTGTCTCCACAACGTCTAACCTCAGCTGCCCCTCTAATATACACATTTCTAATCCTGTCCATCCTCATTATACCCAGCGAAAATCTCAGCATCTTTAACTCTGACACCTCCAGCTCTGCCTCCTGTCTTTTCGTCAGTGCCACCGTCTCCAACAGATACAACATAGCTGGACTCAGTACTGTCCTGTAAACCTTCCCCTTTACTCTTGCTGGTACCTGTCTGTCACAAATCACTCCAGCCACTCTTCTCCAACCTGCCTGCACTCTCTTCTTCACCTCTCTTCCACACTCGCCATTTCTATGAACTGCTGATCCCAAGTATTTAAACTCCTCCACCTTTGTCACCTCTACTCCCTGCATCCTAACCACTCTACTTTCCTCACTTTCATTCACGCTCATGTATTTGCCCTACTCACTTTCATTCCTCTCCTCTCAAGAACAGATCTCCATCTCTCTAGGTTCTCCTCAAGGTGCTCCCAACTCTCACTGCAGATCACGATATCATCTGCAAACATCATCATCCAAGGAGACTCCTGTCTAAGCTCATCTGTAAATTACCGTTGCAAACAACAATGGGCTCAGCGCTGATCCTGGATGTATTCCAACAGATGGCCTTAAATGCATCCATGACTCCCACTGCAGATCTCTGATAAAAGTAAAGCTTCAACATTCTATGCCGTAAACTTGCTGTTTGGAACCTGTTTGCAACAGAAGAGCGTTTCCAGGGCTTGCAGCACGCACAAAGGCTTTTAAACCAAGGATACGTGTTTTTCAGTTGTTTTCACTTTCTGGTGCTCCCGACGTGATAACCTGCAAAATT
Organism: Hepsetus odoe; assembly: GCA_017165825.1. NCBI lineage: Eukaryota > Metazoa > Chordata > Actinopteri > Characiformes > Hepsetidae > Hepsetus > Hepsetus odoe. The sequence continues at coordinate 11,266,385 of CM029376.1, forward strand.
GAGTCTGCAATTGCATTTCTAGTGTGATTTAATCGTTATACGCAACAAACAAAGCTTACCTTTCAAAGATCTCTTTCTATGCCAAAAACTTGTTGTTTGGAGTAAATTTGTAGCAGAAAAGTGTTTCCAGCGCTTAAAGCACGCACAGAGCTTTTAAACCAAGGATACGTGTTTTTCAGTTGTTTTCACTTTCTGGAGCTCCCGACGTAATATCCTGTAAAATTCAGTATGCAAATTGCATTTCTAGTGTGTTTTAATCATTATAAGCAACAAACAAAGCTTGTTTTTCAACATTCTCTTTCTATGCGTTAACTTGCTGCTTTGAGCCAACTTGCAATAGAAAAGCATTTCCAGCGCTTAGGGCACGCACAGAGGCTTTTAAACCAAGTATAGGAGCTTTTCAGATGTTTTCGCTTTCTGGCGCGCCCGACGAGATAGCCTGTGAAACTGAGTCTGCAATTGTATTTTTAGTATGTTTTCATCATTATTAACAAGAAAAAAAGCTTATTTTTCAACATTTTCTCTCCATAAAGTAAACATGCTGCTTTGAGGCGATCTGCCGCATGCAAGCATTTCCGGAGCTTAGAGCTGGCACAGAGGCTTTTAAACCAAATTAAAGGAATTTTACAATTGTTTTCACTTTCTGGTGCTCCCGATGTGATGACCTGTTAAAAGCGTTTCTGGCGCTTTGAGGTCGCACAGAGGCTTTCACACCAAGTTATAATTGTTTTCACTTTCTGGCGCTCCCGACGTGATGACCTGTTAAACTGAGTCTGCAATTGCATTTTTAGTGTGCTTTCATCATTATTAACAGCAAATAAAGCTTGTTTTTCAACATTCTCTCGCTATAAAGTAAACATGCTGCTTTGAGCCAATATGCCGCAAGAAAGCATTTCCGGCGATTAGAGCTCGCACAGAAGCTTTTAAACCAAGTTATAATTGTTTTCACTTTTTTGTCGCTCCCGACGTGATGACCTGTTAAACTGAGTCTGCAATTGCATTTTTAGTATGTTTTCAGCATTATTAACAACAATTAAAGCTTGTTTTTCAACATTCTCTCGCTATAAACTAAACATGCCGCTTTGAGCCAATATGCCGCAAAAAAGTGTTTCTGGCGCATTGAGGTCGCACAGAGGCTTTCAAACCAAGTTATAATTGTTTTCACATTCTGGCGCTCCTGACGTGATGACCAGTTAAACTGAGTTTGCAATTACATATTTAGTATGTTTTCATCATTATTAACAACAAATAAAGCTTGTTTTTCAACATTCTCTCTCTATAAACTAAACATGCCGATTTGAGCCAAAATGCCGCAATAAAGTGTTTCCAGCGCTTAGAGCTCGCACAGACGCTTTTACAGCCAGTTATAAGAGTTTTTTAGTTGTTTTCAATTTCTGGCTCTCCTGATGTTATAGTAAAAATCCCTTTACTTTTGTCCTTGTCTCACAGTGCCTTACACTACTGAGTTCACAGTTTGTTGGCCTAAATCTGACCCCAGAAGATAGCAAGTAGTTGCACCTGCAAATAGTTACATTTTTAATGGCTTGCGTTATAGTTCCCAGAAAACATCCAGCAGAAAAGAGGTAAATTTTTAATTGAACAATAGTGCTCATATACGGCCAGTAGCGAACAGTTACAGTTCTAATCAGGCAGCTGCACTCATAATTGTGAAGCTGGATGGGAGGAAACCTTGAAATATAGGTGGTAGATAAGACAGGGAGTCATCAGTGAAAACACTTAGAATTGGGAGACTGGATGAGAGGAAGCCTTGAAATACAGGTGGTAGATAAGACAGGAAGGCATCAGTGAAAAGACCTTTGTCTATTGTTGATAAAGGGGCAAAGGTGGGGGGAACTGAGATTTTAATCATGACAGCACTGAATATTGTTGGTGGAAAACTATTAATGGGATGGATTTATGTAAATTTTAAAGGTGAATGAAATGTATTTAAAGTCCGGAGTTGGGATGAGCATTTGGAGCTGGACACGCCTGCTGAAACTCTTTAGTAAATTGGTTGTGCCTCATCTCTCTGACTTCGCTTGATTTTTGACGTAGTTTGATTTCTGACTTAGAAAAAGTTTTAGACTTTTAGACTTTTTAGGCTCACACTTCAATTTTCCACGACAATGTTTTGACCCGTTAAACTGAGTCTGCAATTGTATTTTTACTTTGTTTTCATCATTATTAACAACAAATAAAGCTCGTTTTTCAACATTCTCTCTCTTTAAAGTAAACATGCTGCTTTGAGCCAAAATGCCGCAATAAAGCGTTTTGTGCTCGCACAGAGGCTTTTCAACCAAGTTATAGGAGGTTTTCAATTGTTTTCACATTCTGGTGCTCCCGACGTGATAACCTATTAAACTGAGTCTGCAATTGCATTTTTAGTATGTCTTCATCATTATTAACAAGAAACAAAGCTTGTGTTTCAACATTCTCTCTCCAGGAAGTAATCTTGCTGCTTTGAGGCGATATGTAGCAATGAAAGTTTTCTAGCACTTAGAGATCACACAGAGGCGTTTAAACCAAGTCCATCCATCCATGCATCCATGCATCCATGCCGCTTGTCCCAAACGGGGTCCAACCCAGCGCGCACACAGGGCGAGGGACGCACCCTGGACAGGTCGCCAGCCCATCGCAGGGAGGAGCGGGACGGGGACGGCACCTTGCTCAAGTGTACCTCAGGGCAACCCACTGGGAAGGGGTTCGAACCCCCGATCCGCCGATCATGTGGCCAACATCCTACCCACTAGGCCACCGCTGCCCCTTAAAACAAGTCATAAAAGTTTTTCAATTGTTTTTACTTTCTGGTGAACCCGACGTGATGACCTGTTAAACTGAGTCTGCAATTACATTTTTAGTATGTCTTCATCATTATTAACAAGAAATAAAGCTTGTTTCAACATTCTCTCTCCAGGAAGTAAACTTGCTGCTTTGAGGCGATATGCAGCAAACAAGCGTTTCCAGCGCACAGCGCGTGCACAGAGGCTTTCAATCAAGTTATTGGAGTTCTTCAATTGTTTTCACATTCTGGTGCATCATTATTAACAAGAAATAAAGCTTGTGTTTCAACATTCTCTCTCTATGAAGGAAACTTTCACTTTGAGTCAATTTGGAGCAAAAAAGCGTTTAGAGTGCTGACAGCTCACACAGAGGCGTTTCAACAAAGTTATAAAACTTTTTCAATTGTTTTCACATTCTAGTGCTTCCGACGTGATAACCTGTTAAACTTTATTAACAACAAAAAAGGCTTGTTTCTCAACATTCTCTCTCTATGGTGCATTTTTAGTATGTTTTCATCATTATTAACAAGAAATAAAGCTTGTTTTTAAACATTCTCTCTCCATGAAGTAAACTTTCTGCTTTGTGGAGATCTGCCTCAAAAAAGCATTTCCAGCGCTTAGAGCGCACACAGAGGTTTTCAAACCAAGATAAAGGAGGTTTTCAATTGTTTCCACTTTCTGGCGCTCCCGACGTGAAGAGATGTTAAACTGAGTCTACAAGTGCATTTTTAGTATGTTTTCATCATTATTAACAAGAAATAAAGCTTTTTTTTCAACATTCTCTCTCTATGAAGGAAACTTGCAGCTTTGAGGCAACAACAGCAAAAAAAAAACAGCATTAACAGCAAAATAGGATTTCCAGCGCTTAGAGCACGCAAAGAGGAGTTTAAACCAAGTCATAAAAGTTTTCAATTGTTTTCACCTTCTGGTGCTCCCGACGTGATAACCTGTTAAACTGAGTC